>MU750306.1:7655-23152 GCA_026770625.1 Nicotiana glauca | reverse complement strand
CCCCCCGATAGGGTTGTGCTTGATTTTTTAAAGTATCGGGTTACTCTAGCATAGATTTATCCGTCATTTTGGCGAACGGTGTTGATGATGAGATTCTTCGCAGAGAAGGCCAGGCTTGAATTCATGCTTGACCATCTTGTCAGGTTATATCGGCCCTTTCATCATCGAGGCCTATTAACTCTAAGATGTCGTTTGTCCATGCCCTTCGTTGTTACTGACAAGGAAGGCGGGGATCGAGAGTGAGCCAGTTGGTTTGTCCAGATCCGAACGAATGATATTATCCCTGTGGAATTTTTTCCATTTCTCGAAGGGTGGAATCATGCACGTGAGTGAGGCGCTTGGCGCTTTTTAAGATTCCGCATATAGTGAAAACCAGCTGAGTAATAATGTTGTCTCCCTTGTTGTAGCAACTTCGTGGATGTCAGGTGAAGTCTATGATCTGCCCGAATGGGTCCGGAGGCTGGTGATCCATTCGTCCTGCGACGAGCGCAGGTGGCGAGCTGTGCTTCATGCCAGATGGAGAGCGCAAAACCAAGGAATGTGCGTATGCTGCCTTTACCTTTCCTTTGTATACCCGAGGTAACACTTTCTCTTATCATATGTACTGGATTTTCCGTTTGCAAATATCGGGCGATTCCTTGGGGTGAGGCAATGTTTTTTCGATGAGGGGAAAGAATCGTTGGCCTCTGGGCGGAGGGATGATTTCAATAAGAGGGATCAGCTCCTATGGTTCGACGAAGCCTTTAACGGTGCCGGTCGGGCTCGCATTTCTGAGGACGGGGTGTCCCCGAGTTTGCTATTCCCGGAGTGCATAATTCCCAGCCAACAGATCCTTTGAGCGAATGTGTCGTGCGCAATGTCGGTTCTTCTGGGGTCGTAGAGGCAGGATCAATAGGAGTGTGTTCTGATTTCGAGGAAATCTGTCGGCTTCACTTTGTTGTGAGTTTATTCATTGTTTCCTTGTATCGTGCGTGCTCCTCCCTCTATTGAAACTTTCTTGTGCATGCCTGTGATAGGTTTAGGTCTGAGCTGCTCCATCAAGGGGCCAAGCTCCAGAGAATTCTGGATGAGGGCGAACCCCTTAGGCTCCTTTGCAAGGAGAAGGAAGTTGAGCTACAATATTGGCAATATGAGGCGTACCAGAGCTTAAACTATGAGAGCTATTTGATGGGGCAGGTATTTTCCTGTAGTACGTGCTTTGCTCTTTTCTAGCCTTAAGGATAATTTCCTCTTGCCTTATCAGTTGTAGAAAAAGGTGGAGGCCTTGGAGTACCTTAAAGGTGACGAAAACCGCGTCAGAGCCGCTTGCGAGGAGCTAAGGACTCAACTGCAGGCTCGAGCTTTAGAGGAGATGAGCGCCTCAGCTAAGGTCTCTGCCTTCAGGTCCAACTCAGCTTGACTCGTGACAATGCCAAAGTTCAAGCGGATATGATTGGGAGATTTGAATCTCATCTCTCGAAGGTCAGAGCCAAGATAATTGATGCTCGGGCAGAAGCGGCATTAAGACGAACCAAGGCTAATCGTGAGATGGCGATTCATATGAAATATGTTGTTGATGCACAAGCTGAGCTAAAGTGAGCCCTCAACTGGGAGAAGATGGTCGAGGAATATGTTCTTTATAAACCCCGAAGAGAGGTACTCGAGAAGGTCGGTGCGAGGGGCTTCATTCTCTCAAAGGAATTGGCTCGAGAAAGGGCGGACGAGCGTGATGCTCGATCATTTCTTGTTGATGTTGCGGATGGTGAATTTGACAAGCATAGCCCTTTAGTGCAGAGTGTAGATTTTGCCATTTTATCGCTTTGTCTCTGATATACTTAGGGCATGCCTGTAGGTGGAGAATGTACCGTTTTGCGCATGTAATATATAAGAAGAAATTTGAAGCTTTATTTCTCCTATACCTTTTTTCTGTTGTTACTTTTGATTGGGCAGACTAGTTTTGGTGTTTGGCGAGGTCCTTATAGATCGGAACCGATCGGCCAGGCCTGGGGGCTCTTAAGTGTGATCCTTGGCACAAACAAGTGCCGGGGCCTCCGTGCTTGGTCTCGCTATTTAGTCTTAGTCTTCGAGCCGGGCTCCGACTCGATCCTTCTTGTCCTTTAATTTTTTATGCCCTTGCTAGCAGGTAGTAGTCATTTTCATCTTTTTCCCTGGGGCCTTTTCCTTTCCAACTATTTTGGGTCCAGTCCCGAAGTCGTATTGTGACTCGAGCTTCAATTGACCCCTAAGTTCTTTCCCACCAGCATAGGTGGATGATGATGGCCCTTTGTGCTCTGGGTTGAAGTGACCTCGCGGGCACGTGGCTTGGAGATTTAATCAGCTGACGATGGCATCATTTGAGTCGTGCCCTTAGGCATATTGCAATTTTTGGGTCCAATCTCCAAGCCGCGTTGCAATTCAAGCTGTAATCGACCCTTAAGATTCTGGTCAACGATAGTGGCACTTATGTCGTGCCCTTAGGCATATTGCAATTTTTCGGGTCCAGTCTTTGAGTCGCGGTGCGATTCAAGCTATAATCGACCCTCAAATTTTATTGAGTTTCTAGCCAGTGATAGCGGCATTTATGCCGTTTGATCGTTGAGACCTCTTGACATATGGCCCGGAGGCTTGCATAGTTAACTATTTTTGATCCGGTCTCCGAATCGAGTTACGATTCGAGCTTACTTTAATCCTCAAGTTATCAATTTTTAAGCTGACGACAATGGCTCTTACGTTGTTTGGTCATAGAGACATTTCAATATGAGGCCCGTAGGTTTGCTTAGCTGGCGACAATGGCTCTTATGTTGTTTTTGCCCATGGGGTTTTTTGTAGGCTTTGTTTCCGCTCGTTAAGGTCTTTTAGAGTATTTTTCCCTGACCCATCGTCGATTCTAGAAGAACCTCGATTTCAAGTTGTTGTTGGCGATGTTTTGAGCACCTAGTAAGGTTCATAGCTTGTAGGTCGAGTAGATTGATGCTCTTATGATTTGGAGCCAATGTGGTCGGAGCTTATTTTTTGCCTCTTGAGGGAAGCCTATTTTAATCGGTTCCTTCTGAAGTATATTCAAAGTAGTGGCCTGCGAATTTTAGTGACAGTCGGGTATCCCCGAGTCATGTTATTTTTGCTGTATCAGTTGTTTTGACTGTAAGGTTCCGTAAATAATTTTTGGTCTCAAAACTTAGTAACTCGTGGTGTCGACTGCGAATATGTGTTAGGAATATGTGCGGTTCGGACCCTTGGTAGTGATCTAAGCCTTTAAAAATCAAAAGAATCAATTTTCCAGAAAATTGTTATTTATGCGGTCCAGAATGCGGTTGTAGATCAGCTATGCGGATCGCATTCCTGCCGCAGAGTGAAGCAGAAGAATTGTCAAAATTGAAGTTGAAAATACGGTCCATTATGCGACCGCGTAATCAATATGCGGACCGCATTCCTTCCGCATAGTTAATCAGAGAGTTAGTCTAAGTTGATGCTACAAATGCGGTCCATTATGTGACCGCATAATCAGTATGCGGACCGCATTTCCACCGCATACCCAGACAGAGATGTTCAGTGATTGGGGTCAGTTCTGCGATCCAATATGCGGACCGCATTCCAATTCTGCGGTCGCATAGTGCGACCGCAGATCTTGCTCGGGCTTCTATTTTCTAAACTTTAAAACCCGACACCCTTTCTAATATAACACCCCAACCCTTTATTTTTTACATATTTTCTGAACAAAATAAGAGAGAGGGAGGAGAGGTTCCTGAGAGACAAGTTCATCTTCTTTAAAATTTGTTCCTCAAATTATCTAGTCCGGGAAATTTTAAAGCAAGTGTCTTCATCTCCATTTCTACAGGTAAAATCCCTACCCCATTTTTCATTGACTTTCAGATTTATTGAGAGGGGGAAAGTCTCATGCATTAGTTCTTGATAATAGGGGTTGAAACACTCATGCATGTTTATTAAAACCTAAAATCTAGTAAGAGTAGTTGGAGGGAGTAAAGAATTTGTGTAAAGAAGGGTTGATAACCTAAATAAACTCGGATAGTAATTGTGAACTTTGATTCTAAGAAATATGTGTTAATTTGTAAACTAGATTGACGTGGCTAGATTGCTTGGTGACTGATAATAGGAGTTTAAAAAGGGAATTCGACTCCAGGTATGTATGGCTAACCTTGACCTTGTAAGATTGCCTTGTTGGTGTCCAAATGTTTGGTATGTGACATTCACGTGGGTAAATTGTGAAATTCGTGTGATTTGCATGGTTGTGATTATGATATGTGGTATTAGATGAAAAACAAATGACGTAAGGAAATTGTAAGTGATGCAACTGAAATAATTGTGATATTAACATCTATGGCTTATCGTGGGCAAGTATTGTTGTAACGTGAAACACTTGTGAATTGTGGAATATGACGGAAATAGTATTGATGGTTATGGAAACACTTGTAAATTATTGTTGCTACTCCTTAAGAAGTGTTGTTGTGATCTTTGTGAATTGTTCATTGTTGTTGTTGTGTTTGTTTGTGAATTGAAAATGTACGGTGGGATCGGGTTGCGCGCCGCAACACGAAGTAATAAGGTGCGGGTTGTGGTGATAAGGGTGGACGAGGTAATAAAGGTGGAAAGTGATCGAAATCACTGTTGAAATGAAAATATGAGCAAAAATGTAAAATCTATTGATGTGGAAATGTGGAAGGGAAATGGGAGAGTTTGTAAAACTTGTTTGGCTTGATTGTTCTTCCTTTATGGAATTGATTATTGTTTCTGTTACTGTTACTTACTTGTCTATGACTCGAGTTTACTTGGCGCAAAGTTTGTTATGCATACCAGTACAATTCAAGTGTACTGACGTCCCTTTTGCCGGGGGCGCTACATTCGTGTTATGATTGTAGGTGGATCTACAGCAGGTATTCCAGCCCACCGATCGTAGCTCCCTCTTCTCCTTCCGTCAGTTGTTTTGGTGAGCCTCATTCCTCTCGGGGCCCTACGTGGCTCAAGCCGCTTGTTTCCGTAGTTTTATTTTGATGTTGTGTAAGGTATAGCCAGAGCCTTGTTACCGGCAAGTACTGTATTATCCCGTTGTATATTTAGAGGCTCCGTAGACAGTGGATGTGGGTTAGAAGCTTATGTATATCCAGGTTTCAATTGTTGGACAACGAATTGGTAATTTCACTAACTATTATGTATGTATGTTTTGAAAAAGTGATCGAAATTAATTATATGGCTAGTTCTTGGAATATTGAATAAGGAAAACAAGGGGTAGCTCGTGGGTTAGGAAAGGCACCCATGTCTGCTTGATTGAGGATACCCGGTCGAGCGCCGATCATGTCCCTCGAGTTTGGGGCGTGACATTGACTGTAGTCATGTTCATTTGGCCGTAGCCATTTTTTATCGTAAGTAACAGTTTAGGCATCTACATCGAGGGTATGACCTTTAAGAATTCTTACAAATGCGACGTGTAGCCTAAACTACGAGATTTTCGTGCCTGTTGAGGTCTTACAAATTGTCATGCCTATTGAGGTCTTACAGCTTGTAGAATGGATCTGGTTACGCCGAGGCTGCCCGCTAGGGGTCTTACAGTTTCGGGTTTTCCAGTCGTATGGCGATTAATAGCAGCTCCGAGTCATCGAGTTTGTTTAAGCCTGAAAATCGCTTCTCGTGAGCTCGGAGTTGCCTTATAGGGGTTTGATGAGCCCGGAGTTCCGACCTTGGGGTCGCGCGGGTGTCGAATTGTCATTGCTAAGTCTCTGAGTACCTCGGGACGCATTGGCCTTGGAAGCATTTGTTGCGAGTATGTTGAAATCGCCTTTTCCGAAATATGAAATGCCAAAGCGGTATTCTTTATTGCTTGGCATAAATATATGCTGTAAATACATATTGTCCCGTTGTTGTGATCTCCGCCCGCATGGTTGCGGCTCCTCTAATTATGTGATCTGTTTAGATGTTTCCATTTTGGAATTTAGCCTACCATTTATTGGCCCTTCTGAGGGGATAGTGTCCTTAAGAGGAGCTCATCGCATGTCATTTGACTGTAGTAGAAAGGACTGCGATCTCGTCGGATCCCTCTCTTGGGGGTATGATACCCCGCTGATAATCTTGCTAGCGGGACCTTCTTCAGGTTGGAAACCCGATTGAGGAAAGAGAGATCGGCGGGTCCCGCAGAGGCCTCGGATCTCCGAGTGTAGTTCAGAACTTCTGAATGTCTCGGCTGATTGCCTGCATACAGGTTAGTAAAAAAACGAAATGACAAATGAGCAAAGTAGTTCTTACTTGCTGTGGGATGCGTAGGTGACGTTTTGAGGCACGAGCCCTAATGCAGCCTTCTGCTATGTTCGACCACGCTTGGCTGAAAATATGGTTCTGCTTACCCTTTGATCCCTTCGACGGCGGAGGTATCGATGCCGGCGATGGGTCATATGGTGGGGGATTTCCTCTTGTCGCATGCAGCTCCTTGTCGAATACTTTAGGCGCACATTTTTTTTGGGGTTTCATCCCTTTGGCAGAGCGGGCCGAAGTCGCCTATGGGCGGTGTGCCCGCTGGCATCTGAATAAAATGTCTGTGCTTCGCGGGCTTGACATTCCAGCCCGAGCTCAGGCAGGCTGTATAGAGGGAGTGGCCTCCCTGATTGTTGTGGTGATTGGCTTCTGGAATTTATCAAAGATTTTAGGCGTGGGAGTGATTTGGTTCGTTAGTCCGAATTGCCCTATTGGCTTTGGCCTGACACCGTCGGTATAGCTGGTCGAACCACCTGTACTCATGAACACATGCTTTATTTGAAATAAGTTAAATGAGGTAGGGGATTACCAATGCGTTAATGAGAGGCCGAGGTGAAGTCTCGGCCTCCCTTTCTTTGGATGCAACGGTGTCCTTTGGGAATATTCCCTGGACCTATCTTTTCCAGGCAATGAACACCTTTACTCTACACTTTACGGATCTTTAGAGGCTGCCACCACCCCGTTACTGTCGTGGAAATATGTCGTGGCTTGCCAGCTTCATTTTTCCTGATCTCCTTCCTCTCTTTGAGCTGGGTTCGAGTTTGGCCGCTCGATGATACTTGGTGGCAACCTCTACTGAATAGCATAGTTGTCATTCTTTTGAGTTGGCGACCCCGCGCGCCCCACGGTTCCCGCGCCGGACCATGGTTCTCTTGAAGGGGTTTTGGTCGAATAAGTCTGAGCCGCCTGGTGTTCCTAGTTTCGCTTATAGTGATCACGATGTTTGGTATAGTAATGCTGAAATCATACTCGGTTGGGCGGGGTTTTCCTGCCAGTTATGCCTCGTTGAATCTGGTTCTATTGGAGGTTCCTCGATGGTGCTGTCCATGGGCTATTTCACTATTGTTGCGAGGTGGGTTGCATCTCGAGTCGTTCCTTCTATTCACAGCGCATGGATGATACCTCCATCTATTTAGCGTCAGCTTCTTTGTCGAGATTCTGCTTGGATATACCAAATATGAGGAGGTTCTCAGATGGTTGTCCACAGCCCCGATTCGAGGCTGGTGCTGGGTGTGGGCATCCAACCAGGCCTCGGCTGGGTATCTGATCAGGCTTCACTTGAAATGTCCTAGAGTCATTGGGTATGCTTCGTTTAGGCTTCGGATGAAGGCTTGTGTTGCCCGATCATCCGAAACCGGGAGCGATCTCATTAGTCCTGTCAGGGAATGGGGTGCGGCTTCCCGCGGCATTTCATTTCTTCTTCGTTTGGCCTCAGGTGTATCGAACCCTCTCGGTACTGCTTTGATGGCACTGACACATACGTCTGCAGAGGACCACGCTAGTATGGTAAGCGAGTCCGTGAGGTCAGGCGCCAGGCAATGGCGCTATGTCATGGTTTCTTTTGAGAGAGTCTCTTCGAATTTCTTCAACAGGACGGGCTCGAACTCAATATCTTGGTGGTAACCGTCTCTGAATGAACATGCATAAGTGCTGATGCGCCCGTAGGGATTCGAGGTCCTGTCACACCTAGGGAGTTTCGGCATTCCTAATTTCTGTTAAGCGAGTTCTGGTATTGTATCCTTGGGAGAGGGTTGCTAAAAGAGCTTCACGATCCTGATTTGATCCTTTTGAAGACGTTCCCAAGCATCCTCACTGCGGCGAGGTCGGTTGCCGATCTATCGGTACTCGATCTCTCGGGTACTAGCTCAACGTAAGGAGATGTTTTCGGTGCCGCTGCATTGGGAGTCTTCGGGCCACTTTGTAGCCGAGCGATAGCCAACTGTCGTGCCTGCAACATTTCAAAAATAACATGAAGACTAACTTCTTGTTCTACCCAAGCCGGGGTTTTTGGTCTTCCTATTGGTCAACACGTTTTATGTTATCATTGGTGCATGAGGCTTCGTTGACCTGTTGCGCGCCTTGTAAGCCCGCATCCGCTTGAACCTATCTACATGCATTATCGCGGTCCTGTGGTATCATGCCAACCGTTGGAGCAGCCATACTATTTTCTCTGTGATTTTTGGGGTAGTCATTCTCGATTTTGCTTACCGAGCCGGACATTAAGCTGAAATCAAAATATCTTGGGCAAGAAAAAATGTGAAAGATAACGTGCATTCGTGTGACGAAACTAGAAAGAAAATAATCACTATTATTTTTAGCCCCGTGGTGGGCGCCAAACTATTTACCGTGAAAATAGTAACAACAATTAAATTTGTTAATGGGATTCTAAAAATACATGAACTATTCTCGAGCTAGTTGTTAAAGTAGTTAGTGCTAAGAACGTGAAGCATAATGATGAAAAAGTGAGTTAAAACGAGGCAGTAACCAAACCAAAGGGGTCTGTTGCCTGGATGCAAAGTCAGTCGACGGGGACCTCGGGGCCGAAGTTCGAGCCGAGCTTGAGCTATTGAGGGCAATCTGGAATGGGGTAACAGGTGGAGTATGATTAAGCAAAGCTCTATGTTACCAATATTGAGCAAAGTAGTGAATAACAAATAAGAAAACAATAAAAGCTACGGCGACCTCGGGCCAGTGAGAATGAACAACTTAGAAGGAAAGGGAGAGAGAGAGATATTATTGCACTTATGGAGAAATGGAGCAACATCAGTCCCTTACAAGGTAGGGTGAGTCCCCTTTATATAGGAGAGGAGACTCGACTACAAATATGTGGAGATTGATTACAAAGTATAGTGATGGAATGGCTTGACACGATACCTTAGCATAGGCCCTGGGTAGGCCGAGTCTGTCAGACATAGCCATGTGCCTAGGGGGCTTCCCCCTCTATCCTGGCTTCGTTCTTCGTTTCCTCCGAGTTGGGATTTGACGAGCCCCGAGGTCGAGAACTCGATCGCGGCCTAACGCCCTCGGGATCCCTGGGCATGCTTCTGAAATTTCTTGATAGCAAGAAATCAAGTCTTCTGATTTTGCCGTATACAGAGGCATAACTTGTGATATCTTTGAATTATTTTTGGTTGAATTCATTAATTATTCTTAGTAATCGAAAGAGGCTAGTTGAATTATTGATTAAATCTAGTTAGGAGGATAATCGAGAGAGGTTCTCCTAAAGACCAATCCTCTATGAATTCTTGCATATCTTCACCGAGCTTAAATTAGTTTATCTTGCAAGGTTGAGACTTAATCGAGAGAGGAGTTTTTTTTTAACGTTTGAACTAATAATTGAGTGAATTCGAGAGCCTCACTTGAAAATTAAAAGTAAATTATCTAGAGTTAGATCCCAAACATTTATCTTGTACCTATCTTATCAAAACCTTGTCTTTGCGCATTGATAACCGTTTTTGCTCATTACTTGTGTCGATTGTCATTAGCCAATTATTGAACTCTTAGTTAATTTTGGTATTAATCACAAAAACCTTAATTGTTGATCATCTTGGATAGCAATGTAGCTACAAACTAGGATAGTATTGTTTAACTCCAATCCTTGTGGATACGATATTATATTAAACTATATTCGACTAGTGTGCATATTTAAGTGTGTGTTTTTCACTTGTCAATCACCGTAGGAGCCTTTACTTTTAGTTTTGAAATCATTTTCCGAAATAGCACCCCGCGTTTTAGCCCTCCTTATGACACCGCATGGCTTCTAGTAGTTCCCCTACTAGCCATGTGTATCAAGCCCACCTTATCTCGCCGTATGGAGAAACCATGGCCTTTGTAACTCAATACCAAACTCAACAGCAAGCTATTTTAAGGATAGCAAATTTTCAAGCAAAGAATCTCACAGTTAAATAATGAATGCAGAATTAAGAACGCAAGTAATTCAACTAAACATGTAGTACAAGTTGCAAATAAGAGACAAGACAAGTAAACAAGTAAAATTAGACTAAACATGGTGACTATAACATGCTAAAGTAACTCAATTAAAGCATAAAAAGGAATCTACATAGATAAAATCGAAAATCTCAACATTTAGCCCGTGTATGCACTTGCCACATTGCATACATGGCCTCTACTTATCACAATTTTCACAACAATACCAAATCCTATGGGAATTTCCCACACACAAGGTTAGATAATTCATTTACCTAGCCAAAATAATTTCATACTATAAATATAACTATAGGAAACTAACTTAAATAATAAAATTATGACCTTAGCAAAGAATTGAAAAATCGCCCCAAAAAGTCAATATGGGCCCGCATCTCATAACCCAACCAAAATTGCCAAATTCAAACACCCACTGGATATCGAGTCTAACCATACAGGGTTTCCAAGAAGATTAACATCCCGAGTACGAAATCAAGGAGTGATAACACTAAAACGATCCCTGCAACATAAGTATCGCTATATCACCTTCCTTTTTCTTTGTAGCTTGAGTTTTGGAAGGTACTTCATAGTTAAGAAAATGTCTACTTTTTTATATAAGATTTTACATATCAAGGAAGGTTGATAAATTCGTTTTCAATTGTTAGAACTCACGAGACGGTGATCGGAAGTCGTGAGTTTGATTTATTTCACTTTTAGTGGACTATTTTGTAGTCCACTCGTGTTGGCCTCTTGTGCTGATGTTTTATGCAGTTTCGGAGGATAAAACATATGGAGAAATATCACAGAATGACAAAATAGTGGCCTGGCCGTTCGTCGTTATATTTTTTAGATTGTTTGACACTACTTTGGTTATCGTTTTATATATGACTTGATTAGGGTGTGTGGGCTGTTTTGTGGTATATTTTGATAGAGATAAGGTTGGAAAATGATGCATACATGTTGTTGTTGTGGTGATCTTATTGTTGTTGATATATGGTATTGGAGGAGGTCTTTGTTACAGGGTAGATGTTGTCCAAATTTACGTAAACGAGCTATTAGTTTAAGTTGCGGACTTGGCCTTTACTCAGCATTGATTTGAATCTCCTTATGCTGTGATAGGTAGAGTTGAGTTGTTTGAAGAATTTCTTGAAAGGTATTATGTACTCAACGGAGTTAAGATATGTTAAGGCTAAACCTTTCTTTCATTTTGGCATGATCCAGTAACTACATGTGTTTGATAACGAGACATAAATAGAAGTTCATATTCCTGAATTTATGTGCATTGTCCTAGTATCCTAAGTCACATCATTCTCCCTTATATGGAATTCATATTCAGTTTAGTTTTGTCTTCTTTCAACCAAAAGAGTAGAGAGTCTCTATATATATGGAGTATAACAGTATATTTTCACCACCATGGAGCTATAATTGATGGTCAGGCTCCTTTCGGGCAACCTCTAATCAGATGGTAAGTTATATGTATACGGCTAAAACCGGAGAGTTCGATTTATGATCATTATGACGCTCCATAGACCATCTCCAGAAACCTCGAGGGTTCCCTATGTTCGACCTTAGGCAGTGCAAATCGATATCTATGATGGACAAGCAGGAAATTCCCGACATACGTGGTGCGAGCTGACCAGGTCTACAAGAATAGTGCAAGTCCGTACCGTGACACTAAATGGTTGTACCAGCAGCATATCTTTGTAATAAATGCAGCAGTACTATGTTGGGACTCTCCCTCCTATAGAAAGGGAACCCTTATCATTTTGTAAGACACATGATATTCAATACAAGAACAAGAACATTCTCTGCCCTCTAACTTAAACATTCTCCATTGTCTTTCCTTTGATTTATTGCTTACATTTATTGTGTTTTATTGATTGTTTCCTCATTTATTACTCATCATTGATCATAAAGAGCCATCATTGAGGCCCTTGGAAATGTTAGTCCTTCATCGATCATCCCCAATAAAGCTTATTAGCTCAGCCTCGAGGCCCAGCTTAGGCCAGTCCAAGACCCCGATTTGCAGCCGTCTCGGTTTGAATAACAACAATGCCTCTCACTCTTACTTTACTTTCCTAGCTCACACTTAGCATCTATCACCTAACAACTAGTATTAAAATAAATCACGTATTTTAGAACCACAATATCAAATGTAATTGTAATTACCATTTTTAAATTAAATAGTTTGGTACCCACCGTGCGGCTAAAAATAATAGTGATTGTTTTAGTGATGGTTTACTGAAAAATACAAGTTATTCTTCACATTTTTTTCTTGTCTAAGAATCTTTGATTTCTGGTCAAAATGTCTAACTCAGTGAACGCACATGAAAACAAGGATCCTGAGGACTATGGTGAGAATGGTGTAGCAGTTCCAGGAAGTACCAGAACCAATCCCCATGGATGTGGGATCACGCAACGCCCAACACGTCGATATAAGCTCCCACACTAATGGGAGTATACACCAATAAAAACCAACAAGAAGCTCAGAGAACCCAAGCTCGGGAGGAATGTGAGGTTATCCTTCACGTCATTTTTGAGATTTTGCAGGCGCAACAGCTGGTGATTGCTCAACTGAAAAGCCACCAAAAAACTCCAAGCACAGAAGCACCGGAAATGGCTCCTCGAGCCGAATAGATATCGAAAAGATCGAGAAACAACGGGTCAGCAGCCGATTCTATTATGAAGATGCTCGAGGACCTCACAAAGAGGATTGAATCGGGCGAAAAGAAGCTAGAATCTAATGATAAAATGGTGGAGACCTACAATTCAAAGGTCGATTAGATATCGATGCACCCTCTGTTACATCCCGTACTTTAATGTTAGGATCCGTCGAAGTGATAACGTATGAATTGGAAAGGATTAAGGTTATACATGAAGATAGGGATGTAAGACCCTGTAAGTTTGAAGAATTTCGGAACTACTATATATTAACTTGAGATTGTAATTACCATTTTTAAATTAAACAGTTTGGTACCCACCGTGCGGCTAAAAATAATAGTGATGGTTTACTAAAAAATACAAGTTATTCTTCACACTTTTTCTTGTCTAAGAATCTTTGATTTCTGGTCAAAATGTCTAACTCAGTGAACCTACATGAAAATAAGGATCCTGAGGACTATGGTGAGAATGGTGTGGCAGTTCCAGGAAGTACCAGAACCAATCCCCGTGGATGTGGGATCACGCAACGCCCAACACGTCGATATAAGCTCCCACACTAATGGGAGTATACACCAAGAAAACCAACAAGAAGCTCAGAGAACCCAAGCTCGGGAGGAATGTGAGGTTATCCTTCACGTCATTTTTGAGATTTTGCAGGCGCAACAGCTGGCGATTGCTCAACTGAAAAGCCACCAAAAAACTCCAAGCACAGAAGCACCGGAAATGGCTCCTCGAGCCGAACAGATATCTAAAAGATCGAGAAACAACGGGTCAGCAGCCGACCCTTCTATTATGAAGATGCTCGAGGACCTCACAAAGAGGATTGAATCGGGCGAAAAGAAGCTAGAATCTAATGATAAAATGGTGGAGACCTACAATTCAAAGGTCGATTAGATATCGGGTGCACCCTCTGTTACATCCCGTACTTTAATGTTAGGATCCGTCGAAGTGATAACATATGAATTGGAAAGGATTAAGGTTATACATGAAGATAGGGATGTAAGACCTTGTAAGTTTGAAGAATTTCGGAACTGCTATATATTAACTTGAGATATATTTTATTTAAAGTAAACAATACAATTTTATATGGTTGTGATAAGTTTTAAATTAAATACATGACATGTGGGAATTTATAAATAGGGTGTTATTTACTATAAGAATATATAGTATTTTATCATAAGAAAAGTTATCCTTTTTCCGTTTTGAGAATTTATAGTGCAAAAAGAATTTCTTTATTGTAAAGGTATAAATTATTTTCTCACAAGAAAAGAAGGTTATGTTTTTACCATTTTAAGAGTTAAGCGTATGAATTACCAAAAAAAAAATAGTTAAGCGTACGAGAATTTTACTCTTTATATGAGATTAGAAAAATTATAAGCTGAGAAAATATATGTATTTTTACATGGATATTTTAATTAAAATAAAATATATGTATTTATTTTATGTGGTATCATATAATCATGATAGTAGGATGCATAATGTGTATTAAAAATAAGTAGGATTTCAAGTAATTTAAAATAATTCTTAATTATATGAATAATTAAGTAATTATAGAATAATTAAGTAATTATAGATTAGTGGGAGATTAATAAATTACCAACAATTTGGATAAGTTTAAGAGAGCAAACGTGGCAGCCTTATAACATAAACTAGTGACTCTTGCTTTTTAAAACAAAACGTGGCCTACACCTACTAAATAGTTCAAGTAAGAAAACTAGAAGTTATAAGCTAATATGAATGTTTGTAAAAATTGCACGGGGCGTCCTATTTGGGCGCCTCCTTTTAATCTGTAGCCGCTTTATCTTTCTGTTTGCACCCATATTCAGTTTTTTTGTTAAAAGCTATTTGAAAAAGACTATTTTACCCTTTTTAATTAAAAGACAACTTTCTCTCCAAGTATACGCTAGTGCTCTACTGTTTCTCTCTCCCGTTATTCGCGTTTTTCGCTTTGATCTTCTCAGAAATCAAATGATTTTCGTCGTTCTTTCGAATTTTCAACTGCTAGTCGTCGTTGTTCCCATATTATGATTTAATCACAAGTACATTGCATTAACTTTCTGGGTTTTATTTTATGATTTAATTTCTGGTTTTGGGTTTTGATTTTCATGTATTTATGATAGGATTTAGTTTGATAGGTTGTTCATGTTGTTAATGTAATTTCTAAATTCTTATGTGATTCGACGTTCAAATTTTTAAAAATTTTCAGAGTTAAACATATGATAATAATACTTTAGGATAGGAGCTGAAGTTTTTTTCATGTTTTGGCATATTTTTGGATTTGAATTTATTTTTTGTTTTTTTTTGGCTGAATGTTTTGTGCTTGCCGAAGTTTTTAGTGCAATATGATTTTTTAATTTAGCTAGTGTAGGAGGAAAACTGCCTGAAGTTTTTAAGTAATAAATAAAAAACTTCAGCTGGTTGGCCAAAGTTTTTTTAGTTCGATATCATTTTTTTAATTTAGCCATTGTATGTGGAAACTTCAGCCCCTGTTGAAGTTTTTGAGTAATAACAAAAAAACTTCAGCTGCTTGGCCAAAGTTTTTTCAGTGCAATAGCATTTTTTTAATTCAACCAGGGTATGTGGAAAACTTCAGCCTCCTACTGAAGTTTTTGAGTAATAACAAAAAAAACTTCAGCTGGTTGGCCGAAGTTTTTTTAGTGCGATATCATTTTTTT
>MU750305.1:184160-207828 GCA_026770625.1 Nicotiana glauca | reverse complement strand
CACCTCTCCCACAACTTCATCCTCCTCATTGAAGCCCAAGTAGTCATTTATTGCTTTTTTATTAAATAGTACTTTCAAATTCCTCACCTTGGTCACTTTGGTGCCCATTTTGATGTGGCAGCATTGGTGTAGAATTCCTTGACCAGGTGCTTGTTTGCATCCACACAGTGGCCTAGGAAGTATTCCCAACCCATTCTCTTTCTAAACTTTCTTCTCACATTGGGGTTGTGAGACAAGAGGTCTCTATCCACAAAACTTCCCTCCAGAATCAATTTCCTCACAGGCCACCATTCTCTGAACTTATGGTAGGCCACCTCACTCATAAAATGGTCCTGCCACGCCTCCGAGTTTCTAGTTCTCGCTACTCCACCCACCTGAAGCTCACCCCCTACTACCTCAGCCCCTTCTTCTCCTATTGCCTCTTCTTCTCCTACAACACCTCTCTCCAGATAATGAAGTTGTGGGAGAGGTGGAGTACTCATCCCCACTGCCTTTAGCTGAGCCCTCAGATGACCCAGAAGAGGCATGCATTGAAGCCTGAGCAGTGGGGGATGTTGGAGGTGTATCTCTCAGCCCGTGTCTCTCCGTCCAGTCAGGAACAAATTCTGACATGGAGTTTGAAGATACCTCCCGGGAGGGATCATACTCACTTCTCGATGAGTGGGGGGAGCTCTATCAGTGGCCCAGATTTCCTTCCTTGTTGCTTTTATTGCTTCCCGAACTTGGGGGGTTAGTCTTGGAATCTTTTGTTTCCCACCCCGAGAGAACTCTCCTCTTCCTGGTTGTTTAGCACCCTTGCCTCTAGATTTAACCATTGTTTGCAAACAATTTCAATCATTCTTTGTTAGTATCAATATAATCAATGTAATTCAAAGTTGCATGAAAAATTATTGCAGACAGTAAAAAATTATAGAATGCGGTCCGCACAAAATTTGGTGCGACCGCATAGAGGCCAATGCGGACTGCACAAAATCCATTGCGGTCCGCATAGAGGTGGGGTTTAGACTACCCACTCTCTGAATCTATGCACCGTGGCACAAAATGCAATACGATCCGCATTGAGGCACCGCGGACCGCACAAAATGCAATGCGGCCGCGGCCCTCCAATATACAACTTGCAGATCTTTTTCAATGCGGTCCGCACAAAATACCATTGCGGCCCACACAGGGGCACTGCGGACCGCACAAAATCCACCGTGTTCCGCACTGAGTACCAAGTAGCAGAACCAGCCTAGGGTTCATGATATGTTCAATTTAAGTCCAATTTTTCACCTAATAAAGATTCCCTAAGTGTTGGTTCAATTATTTCACTACCTAGACTAACTTCAAACAACGATTACTTGACCTAAGCTACCAAATCAAACAAAAAATGGGAAGGGAAGAAGAAGAACTAAGAAAAACAAAAATTATTAAAAGAAAGTAACAAAATTAAACAATTAAAAAGAAGTTAAAGTTACCAGATGTGAGAAGTACTCACGATATACGAATCTTAGCAGTTAATTACGAGCAAGAAGGAAGATGAACAGTGATTTTTTAAGCTCTGAGAGTAAAGAGTTTGAAAAGTTCAAAAGGTGGGCCTCAGGTCCTATTTATAGAAAAAGGTCCTGGGGAGCATCTCACCTACCCACCGCGTACCGCACAAAATGGAGTGTGGTCCGCACCATACATACTTATACAAGTTTGAAAAGGCAACTACTGCGGTCCACACAAAATGCTCTGCGGCCGCAGTGGTCCACCGCGGACCGTACAAATTGTAATGCGGTTGCTATGGCAAACTTCAGAGAGTTTTTTTTCACATCCTTCCTCAGTGCGGTCCGCACTAATTTTGTGCCCCCGCACTAAGTTCCTTGCGGCCGCAAAGTTAGTGCGGTCCGTATTTCAAACTTCAGAGACTTGAACATATTTTTATTTGCTTTGTCCTGCACTGCATCAACAAAATCCTGCAGCATCTCACAACCAGTCAGTCCAAAAATAAATCCTATACTACTATGAAAATCAAAGAAAAATGAAAAGAAAAACACATGGGTTGCCTCCTTAGAAGCACCTGATTTAACGTCACGGTATAATGCAGTTTACCATCAAATAATCTGAGATGAAGAAGTGCCACTATATGGAAGTCATCAATCTTGCCCAAGTAATGCTTGACCATGTGCCCATTGACTCTAAAAACCTCACCATTTTTGTTCTTCAGATCAAGTGCACCAAACAGAGTCACAAATACCACTTCAAATGGTCCACTCTTTTTTGACTTAAACTTTCCTGGAAACAGCCGTAACCGAGTGTTGAACAAAAGAAATAAATCCCCCTCCTTGAACTCCTTGCCACGAGCATAATTATCATGAAGGTACTTCATCTTATCCTTGTACAAGGATGAACTAGAGTAGGCATGGAATCGGAATTCATCAATTTCATTAAGCTGCTCCACATGAAGATTTGCAGCTACAACCCATTCAAGGTTCAATTTCCTCAAAACCTACATGGCCTTGTGCTCTAACTCGATCGATAAATGGCAAGCTTTCCCAAACACCAACCAGTACGGAGGCATACCAATCGGAGTCTTGTAAGCAGTCCTGTAAGCCCATAGAGCATCATCCAACTTCTTAGACCAATCGATCCTATTTGCATTGACCATTTTAGACAGAATACTCTTGATTTTCCTGTTTGAGACTTCAACTTGGCTACTCTCCTAAGGATGATAAGGAGTAGACACTTTATGGTTGACACCATACTTTGTAAGCAAGTTGTCAAAAGCTCTGTTGTAATAGTGCGACCCCCCATCACTTATGATTGCACGAGGAGTGCCAAACCTTGTAAAAATGCTCTTTTTGAGAAACACAACCACACTCCTAGCTTCATTGTTTGGGCAAAGCCACGGCCTCAACCCATTTTGAAACATAGTCAACTGCCACTAGAATGTAGGTGTTCTCGCACGAGCTCACAAATGGTCCCATGAAAACAATACCCCACACATAAAAAATATCCATTTCTAAAATGGTGTTGAAGGAATCTTATCTTTCTTCGAAATACCACCCACTCTTTGACATTCATCACACCTCTTCACAAGATCACTTGCATCTTTATACAAAGTTGGCTAATAAAACCTATAACTTAGAACCTTCGAAGTTGTCCTCGCCCTACCATGATGGACACCATAGAGAGAGGAATGACACGCCTCTAAGATACTCAATTGCTCCTCCTCAAGGACACACCTTTAAATCACTCTTTCGGTGCAAATCTTGAATAAGTACGGCTCATCCCAATAGAAATCCAAACTATCCTGTTTGAGCTTCTTCCTTTGGTTAGAAGAGAGCTCACACCGGATGATGCCAGTCACAAGGAAATTAGCAACATCTGCAAACCATGGTATATCACTCATTGATAAAAAAAAGTAGCTGCTCATCGGGAAATACATCATTGATCTCTAGGCCATCACACGACCTTCCTTCCTCCTCCAAGCAGGACAAGTGGTCTGCCACTTGGTTTTCACTACCTTTCCGATCCACAATTTAAGCCTAGCTTTAGAGTCTTTCTTTATCATCAAGTAGCTAAGGGCTGCATGATCGGTGTGCACTATGACCTTTCCATTGCGAACACAATAGCCAACAACTCTTTCTCAGTCAATGTGTAGTTCCTTTAAGCCTCATTCATTGTCTTTCTCGCGTAGTACACCGAATGAAATATTTTGTTAACTTTTTAACCCAAAACTGCCCCAACCACAACATCACTCGCATTGCACATCAGCTCGAAAGGAAAACTCCAATTGGGTGTGGTAATGATAGGGGTGGTGGTCAACTTATGCTTGAGAAGTTCAAATGCTTGCATACATCCCTCATCGAACACGAACTTGTCATCCTTTTCTAGTAGCTTGCACAAAGGATTCACTACCTTCGAAAAATCCTTTATAAATCTCCGGTAGAACACCGCGTGCCCAAGAAAACTCCTAACCTCCTTGACATACATGGGGGGAGCAAGCCTTGAAATCACCTCTATTTTGGCCTTATCAACTTCTATGCCATGCTTTGAAATTTTATGACCCAACACTATGCCCTCCTCAACCATGAAGTGGCATTTTTCTCAATTGAGCACAAGATTGGTGTCTTCACAATGGGCCAACACTCTATCCAGATTTTTCAAACATTCATCAAATGAATCACCCACCACACTAAATTCATCCATGAACACCTCCAAAATATCTTCCACTATATCGGTGAAAATGTCTATCATACACCGTTGGAATTTCGCGGTGCATTACACAACCCAAAAGGCATCCGAGAAAAGGCAAAGATACCATATGGACAAGTAAAAGTGGTCTTCTCCTGGTCCTCCAGAGCAATCAAGATTTGGTTGTACCCAGAATATCCATCCAAGAAACAATAAAAGGCACACCCAGCAAGACGATCAAGCATCTAGTCAAGGAAAGGCAATGGGAAGTGATCCTTGCGGGTCAACTTGTTCAGCTTGCGGTAGTCCATGCACACCCTCCATCCAGTAACTATCCGGGTAGGAATTAGTTCATTATTATCATTGGTCACCACGGTCATACCACCCATCTTCGGCACATATTGCACCATCGAAGTCCATGAGCTGTCAGCGATAGGGTACACAACTCCGACATCTAACCACTTGATCACCTCCTTTTTCACAACTTCTGGCATTACCTTGTTCAACCTCCTTTGATGTTCCAAGGAGGGTTTTGCATCATCTTCAAGAATAATCTTATGCATAAAGAATGCGGGGCTTATTCCCCGAATATCAGCTAAAGTCCTTCCAATTGCCTTCTTCCACTTTTTGAGCACCGCCAATGTGGCATCTACCTACATGTTAGTAAGACAAGAGGAAAGAATAACTGGTAAAGTTGAACTAGGGCCTAAGAATTCATACCTGAGGTGTGGAGGCAATGGCTTCAACTCCAACACTGCACGTTCCTCAATTGAAGGCTTTGTTGGAGGAGTCTTTCTATTTTCAAGATCTAAAGAGAGTTTCCTAGGATCATACGAATAAGATCCCATTCTATGTAAAGCATTCAGGCACTCCACTCAGCCCTCATCATCATTGACATCAAGATTTAACAATACGAGCTCCAGAGGGTCTTCCACATTGATCATTACACTAGTATCATCAATTATCACAGCCGTGACAAGATCCACAAATGAGCACACTTCAGTACAATTAGGCTACTTTATTGACTTGCACACATGAAAGACCACCATTTCATCACCTATACAAAAAATGAGTTCCCCTGCTTCCACATCAACTAAATCCTTCCCCGTAGTAAGGAAAGGTCTCCCCAATATGATCGGAACTTCATAATCTACCTCAGAATCCAAGATCACAAAATCAGCTGGCAAGATAAATTTGTCCACCTGGACAAGCACATCATCAACAATACACAATGGTCGCTTCATTGATCTATCCGCCATTTTCAATCTCATGGAAGTCAGCCTCGGTGGCCACATATCCAAAGTCTTGAAAACGGAGTAGGGCATCAAATTGATGCTCCTAAATCACATAGAGCTTTAGCAAAGTCTGCACTTCCAATAGTGCAAAGGATAGTGAAAGCACCGGGATCCTCCAACTTTGAAGCCATTGAATGTACTATAGCACTAACTTGGTGGGTCATCTTGATAGTTTCACAGTCAATGGATCTTTTCTTTGTCACCAAATCTTTTATGAATTTAGCATAGCCAGGCATTTGCTCCAAAGCCTCCACCAAAGGCAATTGATGGATAAGCTCTTCATCATGTTAATGAAATTTTTGAACTGATTTTCGTTTTTCTGCTTGGCTAGCCTCTGAGGATAAGGTGAAGGTGGCCTAGGCAAGGGAGACTTGGCTTTAGGCACAACCGGCTCCGGTATGTCTACTAAGTGTTCCCTAGACGGGTTCACGTCATCTTGTATTTCCACCTCAGCATCTTGAATATCAATCCTCACTTCTTTATTTACATTTTCATCAACCACATTCTCAACCACGAAAGGAACTTCATCTTCTTGCAGCTCAACTTCATCACCCAAAACTTGCTTTTGTTTGGAGGCATTCACATCACCACCTCGTCCATTCCTAGTAGTTATCGCCATAACATGATTGTTCCCACCCTTTGGGTTAACCACCGTATCACTCGGTAGAGCCTCCTTAGGGTGATATTCAAGGACTGTGAGATTTGGCCTAGTTAAACCTCCAAATTCCTGATTGAAGTGTTGTGAGAAGCCAATTGCGCATCGGAGTCAGCATTCTTTTTCATCATATGTTCAAACATCATTTCAATTCTCCCTATTTTGTTGTTGGAAGAACTAGGACCCTGGGATGGAAAAGGGGGTGGATTTCTCGGTTGTTGGTACATTGGGGGCCTTTGAAAGCCTTGCCCCTAATTTCTCTAATTATTGTTTCATCCACCCTGGTTGTTGTTGTTGCCCCAGTTTCCCTGATTGCTTCGATTGTTATTTTGATTGCCCCAATTTGGATTTTGACTATTGTTTCCCCAATTATTGTTCCCTTGTTGTTGATTATTCCAATAGTTGTTGCCTTGTTGTTGATTACCCCAATTTCTCTGGGATCTCCATTATTGCTATTGGTTGGAAGAATTGCCTCTTTGGCCTTGATAATTATTCACATATTGTACCTCTTTATTCTGCCCATCATAACCATCATCTTGGAATCCACCACAATCATTTTCAAATTGATCCGAACTCTCTTGGTTCTGTTTACCTCTTTGTCTTCTTTGGTTCACTAGCATGTTAACACCCTCCATGGTATTCACTTGGCGAGGATTTTGAACTTGTTGCAACTGTGCCTTTGCTAGTTGGTTCATGGTTGTTGTAAACTCAGCTATTGCTTGCCCATGATCATGTAATTACTTGTGTAAATGATTGACTGTGGGCTCACCTTGGAGAACATTGGCTCTACTTTTCCAATCAGAGGACGTGTCAGCCATCTCGTCAAGAATGGCACAACCTTCATCATAAGTCAGCTTCATGAAATTACCCCTAGCAAGTTGATTCACGATGCATTGATTTGTTGTATTGATGCCCCGGTAGAAAGTTTGTTGCAACATATTCTCTGTCATATCATTGTTGGGGAATTCCTTCACCATGGTTCTATATCTCTCCCAAATCTCATGCAATGGTTTGGTGGGCTCCTGCTTGAAAGCTAAGATCTCATCCTGCAATGCTGCCATATGCCCCGGTGAGAAGAACTTTGTAATGAACTTATCCGCCAACTCATCCCAAGTATTGATGGAATGGATGGGAAGTCGCTCAAGCCAATCCAGTACCTTCCCTCTAAGCGAAAATGGGAAGAGTTTTAACCGAAGTGCATCCTTAGACACATTGGTTTGCTTGCTCCCCCAACAGGTATCCACAAACCCTTTGAGATATTTGTAAGCATTTTGATTGGTGGCATCCGTGAAATACCTACGTTGCTCCAGCAATGTCAACATCATATTAGTAATTTTGAAATTGACAATTGCACTTGCATAGCCTTGGTTTGGGAGCACTCGAGGAGCCACTCTTGGAGGTGGCGGAGGAGGGTCTGGAACATTTTCATTAGCATTGTCCTGGCGGCCTCTCCATTGTCCTTGAGGTACACGAGGCACCTCATCATCTCCGATATCTTCTACCTCCTCCGCAATCACATTTCCAAGAGGGTCATTAACATTTGCTTCCATTTTCTACCTGACGTTGTGAGACACATGAGACACATAAATTAGTAACAGAAGGAAAGAAGAACAATACAAAAAACTATTTAGATAGATAGACAAAACTGTTAGTTCCCCGGTAACGGTGCCAAAACGTGATCGAGGGCAACCCTGCACTACTATTGAGTAGCGAGAGAGGTCGAAGCAACTTTTACCTGATGAGGTCAGGATCAATTTCCATAGGGAGCTAGATATTGGAGTCGAGTTTCTATCTAAAGTTGAATTATGTATTTTCTCCTAATTGCACTTCTAAACATGATTGGTTTTGAATTTAATTCTAAATTTATAATACTACAATGCTAAATTAGACCAAGTAAAGCTACTGTTATACTATTGCAAGTCGTTCAAAGGATAAAAGGCACTAGGGTAGTCACTTTCGCCTAGGTGGTCAATTGATGGACTCTTGAATCTAAAGATAGATTGTCATATTTGGGGAGTATGATATAACCATTGCACGACTCTACTCACTCTTTACCTCTCGGTAGTTCGAATGGTTTTTCCCGAATTGACTTTCTCAAGACTAATTGGGTATGCAAATTTGTACAAGCAATCAAGGTTCAAGTTGGGTATTACTATCTCTAGGTTTAACCCTTTACTTGAGGCTATAAATATCTTGAGTATGCCCTAATTCCTTGTTAGACTAATTTCATGGACTTAGGCTCTCTTTCTCAAGAAGAGCCACAGTCTACTAGGCATAAACTAGTGTTTGCAACCACTAATTCACAATTAAAATCCTAAATTAGCCCAGATATCAAAAACCCATAGACAATCAGGCATCAAAACACAAGACCCATCTATTACCCACATAGGGTTGAGCCACAACCCTAGCTGATGGGTCTAGCTACTCATAATTAGACAAAAAAACAAAGAAATAGATGAAAATAAACTCATAATAATTAATTACTAAATTAAACTTGAAGATTCAATGTTGAAATCAAGCTAATATTACTCAAAATAGGTAAAAGGAACGAAGTCACGAGCGCAGCTCAGCCGTAAAATCTAACTGATGACCTAAAAATGGGAAAAGAATCTATTTATACTAGGTTGAAAAATCCTGGACAAAAATACCCCTGCAGGGTTAGTTCGGACCACATAGAATGGAGTGCGGCTGTACTAAGGCTCTTGACTTGAATATCCAACTGTCTGAAGTTTGGCTTTGTGGACCGCACAAAGTCGAGTGCGGCCACGATGTCTTCCATTGCGATTCGCACTAAAAGGAACGTGGATCGCATAGACATTCATCCTCCAAAACACCACCTCTCTGTACCTTGGCTCTGCAGACCGCACGAAATCAAGTGTGGACGCAATAAACCCAATACGGACCATACAAAACCCATTTGTGGTTGTATTGCCTATTGGCCTGAAAAGCAACCTCTCTGAACTTTACTTGTGCGGACCGCACAGATTGGCGTGCGGCCGCACTGGCCCTGTTTGACTGAACTTTGTCTTGTCTTGGTACTTGTGCAAGTTTCACTCATTTTTAGAGCTAATTTTTGACACCTTGTCACCTAGTTGATCAAACCTTCAATCAAGCACAACTTGTGAGCTTTTTGGACTGTTTTGTGCACATTTCTATGCAAAACTTAAGCAAGAAGGAATGTAAAATGCACCATAATCCCTAGTTATCAATAAGATCAAGTCGATATTGCTGAAAAAGTTTGGGGAAACTTTGTCCAAGGGAGCAATGATATGGTATCACAATTTACCCCCAAATCCCATTGACTCGTTTGATATGCTTGCAGATTATTTTGTAAAGGCCCATGCCCGGGCCATCAATGTCGAGACCAAAAAGTCATATCTTTTCTAGGTCAAACTAAGGGATAATGAGATGCTCTGTGAGTTCGTGTCAAGATTACAGATAGAATGGAGGGACCTACCACTGGTTGTATGTGATTAGGCCGTTCAGGCATTCACTCTAGGGATCAACCCTCGAAGTTCCTTGGCCTCTCAACAACTAAAATAAAATTTGGTAGAGTACCCGGTGATAACCTGGGCCGACGTCCACAATGGTACCAGTCAAAGATCAAGGTCGAGAATGACCAACTCGGGGCCCCTTCTAGAACTGTTTACCCCATCAGGGCCGATGATAGATCTAAGCGAGCCATTGATCAAGAGCTAAGAACGACATGAGATCGATATCAACCATACAGTGCGGATCAAAGGGGAAATAGATTCTGGTGTTACCCAGCAAGAAACAAGAAGATAAGTGATCGAGGGCCCAGTAGTCGGGGCCTGATGTGGGAGACACCAAGGTTATCGGAATATAACTTCAACGTAGACGATGTAAGCATTATGTTGGCCATAGGGCACATCAAAGAAACCAGTGGACCTGACCATCGCAGTCTGACCTAGACTAGAGAGATTCTAACTTGATGTGTAAGTGTCGTGGCACACACGGTCATAGGGCCAAAGATTGACGACAGCTAAAAAAAGAAGTGGGTAGACTGTTCAACAACGAGCACCTTCTGGTATTCCTAAGTGAACGAGCAAAAATCACTTCAAAAATAGGGATACCAAGAAATAACTCGAACAAGAAGAGCCTCAGCATGTGATCAACTTGATCAATTGGGGAGTCAAAGTCCCCCAAGGGCCAATGATAAAATGTGCTAAAGTTTATATTACGAGGGAAAAACATACACGGATTATGTTCTGAAGGGAGCCATTTTGTTCAGCGACGAAGATGCCGAGGGAATTGTACAACCTCACAATGATGCACAGTTAATATCCATACTTATCAATAAATCTCGAGATAAAAGTGTGTTGATTTATTAAGGTAGCTCGACCAACATCATCAGATCAAGGGTTGTAGAGCAATTGGGTTACAAGATCAAATTGTACCAGTAGTCTGGGTATTGAACGGATTCAACATGGCGTGTAAGACGATGAAAGGAGAGATAACTTTACCGGTAAACACTACTGGGACAATCCAAGAAACAAAGTTCTACGTAATCAAAGGGGATATGAGGTACAACGCTCTATTCAGAAGGACGTGGGTCCACAACATGAGGGCGGTACGGTCTATGGAGAAAATCCAGCCGCAAGGGAAATATTTTGCTATCGACGAAGTGATCTCAGTGCTCGTGATTTCAACATCTAGTAGCATAGAACCAACCAAAAAAGAAGAGATTATTATCAACCACTGATACTGGTCTTAGCCGAACCGGAGAATAGGAAGAATGAGGAGCAGACGATGATGATGATTATAGCATCCCGAGATCATTCATAGCTCCTGACGACACTGATGCCACCAAATTAAGGGTTGAAGAGTTGGAGCAAGTCATATTAATCGAGCATCTACCACATTGAAAGGTATACCTAGACACGAGGTTAACCCCCGAGGTCAGGAAAAAACTTATTGATTTTCTTAAAGCTAACACTGATTATTTTGCTTGGTCCCATCTTTAGATGACAAGGATCCCACCAGAGGTAACAACTCACAAGCTGAATTTGGACCAAACTTTCTATCTGGTTAAGCAGAAGATGAGACCATAGTCCGAGATCAAACACACGTTCATCAAGGATGATGTATCCAAACTTATAAAAATAGGATCCATCCGCGAAGTTAAATACCCGAATTAGTTAGCTAACATAGTGGTAGTACCTAAAAAAGGAAATAAACTGAAGATGTGTGTGGATTATAAAGACCTAAACAAAGCATGCCCAAAGGATTCTTTCCCTTTGCCTAACATTGACCGCATGATCGATGCGACGACCGGGCATGAGATACTTAGGTCTTTTGATTCCTACTCCGGGTACAACCAAATTTGGATGGATCCGAGTGATGAAGAAAGAACTTCTTTCATAACACAATTTGGCACCTACTGTTATAACATAATATTGTTTATATTAAAGTGCACCGATTCCACTTGCCAACGCCTAGTAAACTGGATGTTCAAAGAACAGATAAGGAAATTAATGGTAGTTTACATTGGCAATAGGTTGTTCAAGTTCTTGCGAGCATAGTTCCATTTGAAACATTTGCGAGAAACCTTCTACATACTAAGGAAATACAACATAAAGCTAAACCAGAAGAAGTACGTATTTGGGGTCGGATCGGGAAAATTCCTCATGTTCATGGTATCTAATCAGGGGATAGAGATCAACCTCAACAAAATAAAGGCCATAGAGGACATTACCATAGTGGACAACGTCAAGGCAGTTCAAAGATTGACTGAGTGTATAGCCGCATTGGACCGATTAATCTCGAGGTCATCGGACAAGAGCCATCGGTCCATCTCACTGTTGAAAAAGAAGAAGAATTTTTCATGGACTCCGGAATGCCAGCAAGCTTTGGAAGAGCTCAAAAGATACATGTTGAGCCCCCTTTTACTGCACACTCTGAAGGTATACGAACAATTGTACCTCTACTTGGCGATTTTCGAGGTATCGGTAAGTGGTATCTTAGTCCAGGAGGAAGAAGGTACGTAATTTTCTATTTACTATGTTAGTAGAACCCTAGACGATGCCGAAACAAGGTATCCTCACCTAGAAAAGTTAGTGCTCGCTTTGATAATCGATTCCTGGAAGCTAAAAATGTACTTTCAATGCCACCCCATATGTGTCGTAACCTCTTTCCAGCTGAGGAATATCATGCATAAGCCCGAGCTCTCACCCGGGCCAAATGGGCAAGAGATATTAGCGGATACAATATCTAGCACCGACATAATTAGACGGTCTATTAGAACTGTAAAATTGACTAACAATGAAGCCAAGTATGAAGCCATGATTGCAGGTCTAAAACTAGCTAAGAGCCTCGAGGACGAAGTGATCGAAGCCAAATACAACTTCCTCCTCGTCGTAAATCAAGTCAACAAAATGTTCGAAGTAAAAAAAGAACGAATGGAGAGGTACTTGGGCAAATTACAAACAACCCTGCACCAATTCAAGGAATGAACTTTGCAGTATATGCCCCGAGATCAAAATAGTGAGGCCAATGCACAGGCCAATTTTGGGTCGTTTGTTTACTCCGATGAATTCAGCTCAAGATCAGTGGTACAACTGATGAAGTCGATGATAGAAAAAGGTCACACCGAAGTAAACTCGACAAGTTTGACTTGGGATTAGAGAAAAATATACGTAGACTACCTGGACAGAGGAAAATTTCCTTCGGATCCCAAGGAATCGAGATCCCTGCGTACCAAGGCTGCCAGATTTAGCTTAGTCAAAGGGGCATTGTTCAGGAGATCCTTATTCGGCCCTCTGACCAGATGCTTAGGACCGGGAGAGAATGAATACGCCATGAGAGAAGTTCACTTGGGCACTTGCAGGAATCATTCGGGGGAAGAATCCTTTATTCGGAAGCTAATCAAAGCCGGCTACTACTGTAATGAAATGGAGAAGGATATGAAAGACTTCATGTGAAAGTGCAATGAGTGGAAAATAGATGCCCCGGTGATTCACCAATCGGGAGAGATTTTACACCTCGTCCTGTCACCATGGCCGTTTATGAAATGGGGAATGGAAATCATCGGTCCCCTGCCATGGGCACCCGGTAAAGTCACATAATATGTCGATTAGGGATAGCAGCCGAGATAGTTTGAAACAACATAAAATAATTCATCGATAGTAAAGTAAGTAAGTTTAAGCTATTGTCAATGCCTTACCACCCTTGTGGTAATGGGTAAGACAAATAGACAAACAAAACTATATTCTAAAACCTAAAAAGAGGTTGACCAGCTCGAAAGGAAAGTTGAAGAAAATCTTGCCCGAAGTCCGGTGGGCATACCGTACGACTTCGAAGTCAAGTACCGGGAGGACCCTGTTCTCTCTAGTCTAGAGAGCGAAAGCCTTAATACAAGTCAAGGTAGAGGAATCGAGCTTCAGGTTCTAGTATGCTATCGAAGAGTCAAACAACGATGCCATGACCACGAGCCTGGAATTATTGGACGAAAGGCGGGAGGCCGCCCTGGTCCGGTTGGCCACCCAGTAGTAACGAGTAGGAAGAAATTACAACTAAAGAGCCAACCTCCGACATATTCAAGCCATGGATATGGTATTGGGGAAGGTAACACCACACACCAGGAACCCAAATGAAGGGGAAGCTGGGCCCGAATCGAGAATGACTGTATTGAGTTGCCGAAATAACCGGCTAAGGCTTATATAAACTCGAATCAAGAAACAAACTACCAAACAACTGGAACATGGCACACTTAAAGTGGTACTACTTCTAAGGTGCGAACTTAATCCTTTTTAATTTAGTTACATTACAGACTAGTGTATGCACATACCCGGGCAAGGGCGAATATGACTATTAGATCTGAAAACATATGTTGTAGTCTTTTTTCCTTGAATCGATTTTGTCCCAAAGTGGGTTTTTTGGCAAGGTTTTTAACGAGACAACAGTAAAACATGCTACCTTAGTTTTGGAGATCGGCCTTAAACCAATATTGATGATTGTTTTCACTGAATCAATAGTATCTGAGCCCTCACAAGTTCGGCCTCAAATACTGGGGACCATTACCCCTAGATTAAGATCTTTACTGAGGGAAAAGAAAATTGTATTTGTTGAAATCCAAGGTTTGGTGGTTAGGATTCATTGTAAGGGTCAAACGGTGCTGTGAATCGTGCCCATATAGCCCACTCTAGCCACGACACAAGCTTATGCACCTCCGATCATGTACCCTACATCTAAAGCAATGAAAGAAATATCTACTTTCCTTATACTTTATTATCACACATTTTACTTCTTCGATCCTAGATCCTAAAGCCCAAGGGCTACCCCTACTCGGGGATTGTCATCCGATAAAAAATTTGGATGCCCCGGGTTATCGAATCCCGAAGGAACCAAGCCTATTAGGTGGTGTTCGAATACAAAAGGCTACGACCACCCTAAAAATGGCTCGGAGACGTCCGAAGTCCGTACTCAGAAATTAAGGCCCTAAGGAAAAATCAAAACCTATTAAAAGGTTACCCTAAAAAAATTATCGAATACACTTAAGCATCTTGAAGACCTTCGGTTATCGAAGACTTGAAACCACAAGTAACCCAGAGTTGCTATTAAAATCGGGCCCCATTTGGGTTTCCAAAAAATGGATGCTCTAGACAACATTTGACATTATGTTAAGGCATTAATAACGATATGCAAATAGGAAATTGCAAATATATGGTGAAAACTAAAGACACGGTATTGAAAAAATGGGGAAATTTTATATATTTCAATATTTTTTACAAAGGAACGATAAAATGTCCTAAAAATAAATTAAAAAAAGAAAAATATATAAGGAAAAACTAAAAAAAAGCTTAGGTATTTACGCCTGGTCTTCACCGGTGCTCAACTCGTCACTATAACCGTCGGAACTCTCGGAACCTTCGGGACCGTCAGACTCACAAAGTTCCTTTGCCTCGGCCTCAAGTTTCTTGGCTTTGTCGATCTCGGCCGACATGCCAAAACCTCGGGCATGGATCTCCTTGAGGGTCTCTCTCTGGGATAACCGCTTCACATACTCAGTCTTCGTCTTTAAGTGAGCCTTAGCTATATCCACACCAGCCTTATACTGGGCCAACATCTCCTCAACATCAGAGAATCGATTGAAGTTGCTTCCAATTTGGGCCTCAGCGCGGTGTATTCTTGGCCGAGGGCATCCCATTCAGTCACGGATAAGTTCAGTTGTGCTAAGGAGTTCATAATTTAGCCGAGACCCTTTTTGGCCTTGACCTTTTTCACCCGAAGCTGGTCCTTGACCGATACCAGATCCTTTTTTGTAGCCTCTTTGTACAAAGTCAGCAGGTCCATCCTACCCCTCAACGCTTCGACCATGGCCTTGACCTCGTCCATCTCAGCCCGAAGATGGTCGATCAAGTCTATCTTATCTTAGACCTGTAAAGTTGAATTTTTAATAATTATGAGTAGCTTATAATATTTAGACTTACAGAACCTTACCTTCTAGACCTAATCAACATGCTCCCATTTTATTGATGAGGCCTCATTCTGAGCCTTTTCTAGCTCGGCCCGGAGATTTTGGGAGATCCTTAAAAGAGTCAAGTTGTTGCTCACTGAGAGCCTTATACATGTACTTCTTCTAGATCTCCTCTTTGCGCTCGAACTCGAGATGACTGATTTCCAAGCGAGACTGAAGGAAACTTTCATGCTGAAGCACCGAAGCCTAAAAAACAATAAGGTCATAAGAACATTTTAATCAAAAAATCCACTAGGGATACAAAGGATAGACGTCTTACCTGGTTCAATGCCTGTTGTGCCTCATTAAATAGGCTCTATGTGCCTACTTCATTCATCTTTTCCTAGTCCTCCTCGATCACCAGGCGACAAAGGTAGCTAGCCAAACCCATCAGAGCGAACAGCGCCTAAGCATTCGTTGGGATAGTAAGAACGATAGTTCTCTTACAGTCGGGATCTACACTCGGAGCATGGAACTACTTTACTATTTTTGGGCTCGAGCTTGGCTTGCTTGCTCCCAATGTTAGATCCTTTTTGGGACATTCAGGTTACCAATCCCGGAGAAGTCCTCTAATGCAATCATGTCCCTACTATCGAAGAACGTATTAAGGGTATCATCTGGGTTCGGTGCCATCTCGTTTGATTTATCTTTTCTCATCTTGAGTCCCTTCGAACATGGACTCAGTATTGGATGGTGTCTCAATGATGTCAATAACACCATCTACCTCCTTCGGGGCAGGAGCGACTTCGCGAGACGTCGTGGCCTTCGACTTTCCCTCTGGTTCCCGAGCTAGAGGGGGATCGACCTCCACGTCACCTTTCTTGACTGCCAAGTGCTTCCCCTCGTTGATGGTCAACTCGTGAACAATGAACTTAAGGTCATCCTCGTTGGGGTAATCCCTTAGCCGGTAGAGGGAATTAGAGTCCGGTCCCTGGACTTGGTGCTCTTTTTGTTGCTTTTCCGGACTCGGATGGCCACCCTTTTCTTCTTTACGTCGGCATTTGGGGAGCCCGAGGACTTTCTCTTGTTCTTTTTCTCCTACTTTGCGGTAGCCTCAGGCTGTCCCGAAGCTAAGGGTCTGGCGATCGAAGACGGATCATCATCCTCATCCAATAGCTTGAGCTCAGTGGTCTTGGGCAAACCTCCGAGAAGGAAGAAGACCTAGAGAAATATAAGTCAAGTGTACGAATGTAATCATTCGGGAGAGAGCCTCACAATGCGAACGGGCCTCCCACTTGCTATTCGAGATCTTGCGCCATGTGCTCTTAAAGTAGGACATATGTTTGCAGATCCCCATGAGGTCTTCAGTTTTCACCTGAACGAACCTGCCTTGCCAACCTCGATCTCGATCTTTGTCGATTCTTGAGAATGGAGCCTTACTTGCTCGATGAACAAACTTGATCAACCACATTCAGTATATTAGGGGACTGTATAGACAAAGTAGATGGTCGAGGGTGAACCGAGGTGATTCTGTGTTATTTAAAAAGTAACGGAGGAGGATTACAATCCTCCAAAAAGACGGGTGAATATGCCCAAGGCAGACCTCGTATTATTTGCAAAAGTCGAGGACTATGAGATCCACCGGGGTGAGCGTGAAGGAGTAAGTGTTAGAACTTAGGTACCCCTCCAAATGGGTGGTGATGTCTTCGTTGGGTCTAGGGACGACCACCTCCTGCCCTCCCAGTTACAGTCTACCTGAATTGTGGGGAGTGTCTCCTCAATGATGGAGCCGCTACACCTCCATGCTCCCTCACCTCGGTCCTGTTGACTGGAGGCCTTTTCGATGTTGAAGTCATTCTCGATAGAGCAGTCCCCGAGGATGAAGCTCTTCAAGGGAGTCTCCTGGGCCACCTCGGCATCCGTGGACAGGTTAGAAGATGAAAGGGCAGTTTTCTTAGGCACGGATTTGAAATTTTTCTCCATCAGAGTTTAGGAATATGAAGGTTTGAAGAAAATATATGAAGATTTGAAGATGGGATGAAGATATGAAGGTCTAGATTAAATATTCAAAGAGAAAGTATGAAGATTTGAGGATAAAGATATCAAGATCTAAGGAGCAATGTATGAAGATTTAAAGAAGTTAAAGGTAAGTATAGAATTCGAAGGTAAATCAAAGAGATAGGGAATCAGAGAGTGGAGAAGTGAAAAAAGGGTTGGAGCTTTTATAGAGGAAGGACAATCAATACGTGGCGTTTCATATTTGAGGACAGTCAACTGGTGGCTGGCACATGTCTGAAGTTAGAACGACACGATTGATGGGTCGTTTCGTTGATCCGTCATCTCGGTTGTAATGTATGAAGGAAGAAACCGGAGTTCATTTATCTCTTTCGTCATTTTGATAAATCTACCCTCCGGAAAATGAGGGGACTATATGTGTAAGGGTAAAATCTGCGGCAATGTCTACCCCAATTCCCCGGTGAGAGAACGAAGGGGGGAGCACGGATCCGCAAGATTGTAATCGAGGCCAAAGACCCTTCGTATCGAGATCCAGGAAGAGTGAACGATATATTCGACATTGGACATGGTAAAGTGACGATCCCGAACCGAGTATAACTTCTAGACCTCGGGAGACAGGTGGACAGCTATGTACGACGGATAGGGGGCCGTAATAATCGCCCTCAATCGGATATTACGGTGCGAATCTCATTCGGAATCGAGTGTGGATCAACAATTACCAGGAAAATAAGATTTGTACCTCTTTTAGACTTAAACTAGGACTATAATTCTCCTACTATATAAATGAGAAATTTTTCTTTGAGCTAACACTTTGTAACACACAATTCAAAGTAATAAAATTCTATTTTTGTCTTCAAGCTATTGTTAAAGGCCTAACTCACTTGTTTTGTTCTTCATTCGCGACTGGGCTAGAACCGAAGGTCCAATCGAGGACGTGGTCACTGTTCAATCTAAGTTCACGCTTGATCGTAACATTGCGATTGGTTTGATCATTTGTTTCGTCTTTAATTCATTTATCTGTTATACTTAATTATTCGTGTTGAATCAAAACCACGTACCCTTTAAATCACATATAAATTTAATTGTTACTCGATTTTGGGATATACAATTTTCTCTCTCAATACTTAATTAGGTAGATTTCTACTCGTAGCTATCTGACTTTTCATCGACTTCATGTAATCTAACATACTAGTTTTGGAGACAGAGGTGTAGGTCCTTAATGTGTGACATAGTGCTCTTCGTTTAAAAATAATAAAAATTAAACAACTAGAAGATCATATGTCTTTATATATGTATGGCCAATCAGACTTTACCAATTCAAATATTTTAATGGTATGAGATAATTGTAATAATTGATATAGCTCGCGGATAATTAACATATAGTCGATATTAAAATGCATCGCCTAACTGGCTAAGAGTATATATATATTGGATGTATTTGTTTGAAGAACTTATTTGTGACGACCCAAAGGGTCATTATCGTATTTCTCCCTTTCTTCGCGCTTCCGAGGCCTTGGAAACCTCGATGGTGGTTACCTCGATTTGCATGCACAGTCCGGACGCGAAACCGAAAAGTTTTTATGTTAAAATATGTGAATTATGTGAAAAATTTGAAAAATTTTGATATTTATATTAATATAGGTGACTTTGGTCAATATTTTTGGTAAACGGACCCGGATCCGTGATTTGACTGTTCCAAAAGGTCCGTAGAAAAATATGGGACTCGGGCATGTGCCCGGAGTCGAAATCCGAGGTCCAGAACCCTGGTAAAAGAATTTTTCTGTTAAATTATTTTCTGAAATTATTAAGGAAAAATAGAAATGAAAATGAGTTAGAAAATATAGATATCGGGCTCATATTTTGGTTCCGACACTCGGTATAGGTCTTAAATATGCGTTAAGCGCTTTATGTGAAATTTGGTCGAATTCGGACGTCGTTTGACGTGTTTCGGACTATGAGTTCCAAGTTGAAAGTTTAAGAACTTTGAAATGAAAATCATGAGTTTTGAGGCTCGATTCTATGTAAATGATGTTATTTTGGTGATTTGATCGCGCGAGTAAGTCTAGGATGTTTTTGACATTGTGTGCATATTTGGTTTGGAGCCGCGAGGGCTCGGGAGAGTTTTGGATAGGCATCGGATTGAATTTTCTCTTTTGTAAAAAAATCTGGTATCATTCAGTTCTGCAGGCTCGCAAATGCGAACTCGCAATTGCGAGATTCTCATCGCAAATGCAAATTTTCACCTGGGCGATATCTTCGCAAATGCGAAGAAAATTATCGCAAATGCGATTATTGCCTACGAACCCCAGTCTTCGCAAATGCGAAGAACTGTCCGCAAATGCGGATGGGGACTTTCGCAAATGCGAACAATAGTTCGCAAATGCGAGTTCCCAATGTTCTTCAGAGTTCGCAAATGCGAACTCGACTTCGTAATTCCCGCATTTGGTCAGGGTTCGCAATTGCGAACCTCTGTTCGCAATTGCAACAACAGAGACCTGTATATTCATACTTAGACGAATTTAAGCTTCACTTTTCATATTTTCAAAACCCAAACACACATTGACGATTTTTTCACGAACTCCCTCATCTCCAAAGCATTTGTAAGTCAACTTTTACTCAATTTCTTCTATCTTTAACACCATTTATCATGTTTTCACCTTACAATCAAGGTTTTTCATGGGTAAAAATGGGGGTTTTGGTTAGAACCTAGGTTTTCTTAAAATTGGGGATTTGAACCTCAATTTGAGGTCCGATTTCAAAACAAATCATAGATATGAACTCGTGGGGTAATGGGTAATCGGGTTTTGGTTCAAACTTCGGGTTTTGACCACGTGGGCCTGGGGGCATTTTGGGAATTTTTGAGGAAAACTTTAGAAAATTCGTTTTTTTGCATTCAAGTTGATTCAATTAGCGTTTGTTGATTCATTCAAGCAATTTGTGACTAAATTCGAGCAGTTTTGTGGTGAATTCGAGGGGTAAAGCTATTCTAGAGGCTTGAGTGGACTTTTGGAGCATTTGAGGTAAGTGTTTGATCTAACTTTGGCTTGAGGGAATAGGATTAGAGTGTTATAATTGCTATTTGCTAATTGATCGAGTGCGGTGCATAGGCATGGTGACGAGTATCTATGCACCTGAGTCTAGTATGACTGTGGGTCCTTGTTTGTACTTATTTTTAAGATAATTTGGAACTCTTCTAAGCTAATTAATGATAACTACATAATATGAAGAGTTTGAGGATAAATCATGAAATATTAATACTTTGGAGCGTTGGCTCGAATGATAAATACCATTGAGTAAGAGATGAAAGTATTGAAAGGAGTTGTGATTGATCCTTTGCCGGGATTGTTAAATATACTGAATATTTTCCCTTGCCGGGATGTGAAAGCTAATGATGTTGTTCCCTTGCCGGGATTTAGTCGTTAGTTGTGTTATTCCCTTGCCGGGACATTTCTTATTATTATCTATTTTTCTCTCGCCCGTTTGGTTGTGACTGGTGTTTGGGTAAGAAAGAGTGTTAACGCACGAAGGGTCATTCCGTGCTATTTTTGATTATATTTGCACGAAGGGTCATTCCATGCTATTTTTTATTATATTTGCACGAAGGGTCATTCCGTGCTATGTTTTGACTGTTTATGCACGAAGGGACATTCCGTGCTCTGATTGACTAATATTGCACGAAGGGTCATTCCGTGCCATGAAATAAGAGTTATGTGAGGGAAAGCACGAAGGGTGATGTCGTGCATTTTATTCGATTGTTTTGGGTGAGGATGACAGTAAAAGCACGAAGGTTGATGCCGTGCAACTATTGATTTTCTTATGCTTCGGTAGTTTTTATTGTGCCCAGTCTCTTAATTACGCTGATAAATCTTATATTCAAATTGTACTCCCCCACGGCATGTTTCCCTCCCTTTAACTGCCTATTTCGGTATTTTTTTTCCTTCTATTGTATATATATGTATATAGAATTGTACAGGTTGATTTGGTAGTCCTGTCTAGCCTCGTCACTACTTCGCCGGGGTTAGACCAGGCACTTACCAGCATATGGGGTCGGTTGTGCTGATGCTACACTCTGTGCTTTTCTTTGTGCACAGATCCAGGAGCAGCTTTTGGGCAGCAGTAGTAGGATTTCTATCTGGGAGCTATCTTCAGTCCAGGAACTCTCGAGGTAGCCTAGCTGACGTTCGCAGGCTGAAGTCCCTTTCCTTTATTTCAGTTTATTTTCATTGTACCGAAATGGACATATGTATTTTTCTTTCATTCAGACTTGTTTGTAGTATTCTATAGTAGTCCGTGGGTTAGTGACACCAGATTTTGGGTAGTGATGTGTTTCAAACTTCCGCATTTTTATATCATTTTGTTAAACTTAAAGATTTCCGCAATTATTTAATTGTCTTCCAGTATATTATATTGTTGAGATTGGTTAGAATATGTTTAAGGTTTGGCTGGCCTAGCTCCATTAGTTAGCGCCATCACGACGCCTGATAGTGGGAAATCCGGGTCGTGACAAGTTGGTATCAGAGCTCTAGGTTGCATAGGTCTCGCTGCTCACGAACAAACTTGGTAGAGTCTGAGGGATCGGTACGGAGACGTCTGTATTTATCCCCCAAAGGCTACGGAGTTAGGAAACGTTTCACTTTTGTTCTTTCTTGTCGTGCGATTCTGTTTCTCAAATACGGATTATCCTTCTACTCTGTTCTTTCGCAGATGGCGAGAACACGTGCTTCTTCTTCTACCGCGCAGCAGCCCGAGCCCCCAGCAGCAGCTCCTGCGAGGGGTAGAGGCCGAGGTCGTGCCAGAGGTCGAGGTAAGGGCAAAGCTCAGCCCCAGGCAGCAGTTCCAGAGGTGGAGCCTCATATTGACTATGATGAGAAGGTTCCAGCCCCAGCAGCGCCTGTGGGCCCAGCTCAGGTCCCAGGAGGGGTCATGTTCACCTCGGATCTTCAGGATGCTCTAGTCCGATTAGCAGGCTTTATGGACAGTGTCACTAGAGCGGGTTTGCTGCCAGTAGCACCAGCCACTTCTCAGGCTGGAGGAGGGGTTCAGACTCCTGCTACGCGTACTCCGGAGCATGTAGCTCCCCGGACTTAGGTTCCAGTGGTTCAGCCCGCAGTGGCAGCTCAGACAAGTATTACAGCTCAGGTCGTCGATGGAGCGACTATGTCTTCAGATGCCTTGTGGAGACTTGATCGGTTCTCCAAGCTCTTCACCACCACTTTCAGCAGTGCTTCATCAGAGGATCCACAAGATTTCCTATTCAGTTGTCATGAGATTTTCAGGACCATGGCTATAGTGGAGACCAACGGGGTCGATTTTTGCACCTTCAGGCTTGCAAGGTCCGCCAAGACTTGGTGGAGAGATTTTTGCCTATATAGACCAGTAGGGTCTCCAGCTTTGACATGGGATCGGTTCGCAGAGTTGTTCTTGGAGAAGTTTCTCCCCGTCACTCAGCGGGAGGCACTTCGTAGGCAGTTTGAGCGCCTCCAGCAGGGCTCCATGACAGTTACTTAGTATGAGACTAGATTTGTTGACTTGGCATGCCATGCAGTTGTGATACTCCCTACAGAGCGAGAGAGGGTCCGGCGATTCATTGATAGATTGATTCAGCCGATCCGTCTTCAGATAGCCATGGGAGTTGGTAGTGATATTTCCTTTCAGGAGGCAGCCAATGCGACCTACAGAGTTGAGATGGCCCTCACACGGGGAGGTGGTCAGATGTCGGACAAGAGGCCTCGTCATTCTGGTAGATTCAGTGGTACCTTATCTGGAGGTAGGGATTCCTATGGTAGAGGTCAGGCACCGAGGCCCTTTCAGTCTGTACTCCAGGTTTTTCATGGTGCTCCAGGTAGCGGAGGTTCTCAGCAATATTATTCAGACCAGCAGCCTATCAGTGCACCCCCACTTCAGAGCTTCAGGGGAGAACATTTAGGTCGATAGGGCCAGCAGTCGCAGCAGCCGAGATCTTGTTATGGTTGTGGTGACCTCGGTCATATTGTCAGGTTTTGCCCTCGAGCATCGGGCAACTCTCAGCAGCAGGGTCCTCGCCCCAGGATTCAGGAAGCAGGTGATCCACAGCCCGCCCAGCCAGCTAGAGGCGGGGGTAGGGATCATAGAGGTGGAGGTAGGGAC
>MU750305.1:76595-176251 GCA_026770625.1 Nicotiana glauca | reverse complement strand
ACTCTCGAGGTAGCCTAGCTGACGTTCGCAGGCTGAAGTCCCTTTCCTTTATTTCAGTTTGTTTTCATTGTACCGAAACAGACATATGTATTTTTCTTTCATTCAGACTTGTTTGTAGTATTCTATAGTAGTCCGTGAGTTAGTGACACCAGATTTTGGGTAATGATGTGTTTCAAACTTCCGCATTTTTATATCATTTTGTTAAACTTAAAGATTTTCGCAATTATTTAATTGTCTTTCAGTATATTATATTGTTGAGATTAGTTAGAATATGTTTAAGGTTTGGCTAGCCTAGCTCCGTTAGTAGGCGCCATTGCGACGCCTGATGATAAAAAATTCGGGTTGTGACATTATTAAAAGAAGGCAGGTAATTATAATAAAAGATGGCGTGTCTATTTATATATCTGAAATTAAAATTTCACATTGAATAAGTGAAAGCTTAGGAAAGAAAACCGAAGGGACAAAGGGACGAGGGAGGGACAAGGGGGAAGAATTATCATGAATTGCAAGAGAAAACCACGTGAAAATCTGACAATATGCGGTGCTCTTTTACGATTAAAATCTTTACATTTTTAGGTGGCTCATTATGACGTCGTTTCTTCATCCCCTTGACACGTGAGTCGAATCTATATGGTCAATCCTTATTCCTACATGGCTATCCACGTCATATATTCTTGCCTATTTAATTTTCTTGTTTAACCTCATTAGTTAAACTTCTCTGTAACAACATCGCTATATAGCAGTCACTTACTATAAAAATCAAGTTTTTTTTTCAGAATCGATTTTTTAGTTATATTTTATCTCTATATACCAGTTTTTACCTATAACGACCATATATTTAAGATATAAGATTTGAAGATTTGCTTATGATATCGTTTTCATTAGACAAAATCCAAAAAAATATTTAAATAGAAAATTTAACTGTTAAGCTCTTAGATTGTCTTTAAAGGAAAGCTATTGGATAACTTTTTGCAAAAATTTGAACACGAATCTCTTCCAATTCAAGTATTATATCGCTAGTAAGAGAATAAATCAACAAAACAAGCTACAATTATAAAGTTCTTCCATCACTCTTAAAAGAATTTATTTCTTTAGGTAACTTTAAAATGTCTGTCTTATAGTTTAAATTTTTTTTACTTTTGTTATGAATCTATTAATAATATATTAGCTTTCTCCACTATTTAAGCAGTGAAATATGCATATCTTTTGAGATTTTAAATTTAAATAATTTTTTTATCTTTTATATGTAACATTTAAAAAAAGAAAAATAATTGATTTTTGGATATTTTATATCTATAACAGCCAAAAAAAATATAAACATCAAATGTTGTTATAGGTGTAAAGCAGCCATTAACTATAAGAGCCAAAAAATATTGAAACAAACAAGGTTGTTATAGAGAGGGTTGACTGTATTAGCAATGTCTAACATATCTTTTTCTTTACTTTAGTAGAAAGGAAATATTGGGGAACAATGGTGCAATGGAAATTTTTTTTTCGTATCCGTGTAACCAATTGGTCACGAGGTCGAGTTGTCGAAACAGCCACTACCTAATAGAGATGGACCATGCTATACAAACAGGGGCCACAGGCACCCATAAAATTTGGCAAAAATTCTATATATACATGTATAGTTTTATTAAAAATAGATATATATTAATAGTATGCACCCTATATACAAAGTAGATTTTAGTTGATCGAATCCAAAGATGCATCCGCAACTTTCAAATCCTGGATCCGTCTCTAATACTTGTATTATGATAGACTGTCTATATCACACTCCAAACCATACGTGAACGCGGATATCTTGTGCATCGGGCCTCCCTTTACTACATGCTCAGGAGTTAGTTACGTGTGAAAATAAATATCTTTTGAAAGATTTGACTTAAACATAGATGTAATGGGCAACAAAGTCAATTGACACACCCTATGTTACGGCTTACCCATTTTATTGATACAAATGGTTCTATAATCGCTTAATTCTTTTATTTTTCTCTAATAGGTAAAATCACAAAAAATTGTGTGGAAATGATTAAAAAGAATTGCAGATCTAAACTATAACAAGAAAAACACAAGGGTTTATGATAAATCATTTGAACAAGTAAGAAATATGTTGGAGATCAGAGGTAAAAGAACATCTTATGTGAAAAGGCTAGAGTGCGATAATAGAGGGAAATGACACTATATAGTCGCTCTCAAAATAATAGTTAAAAAAATGTATAATTTTTATATATATATATTTTTTATATGTACATTATTTATGTTATATACAAATTTTATATACTTTTTCGGCTACCAAATGTAAATAGTTTCTGGCAAGAGCTAAAAGTAAAAAAAGCCCGATAATAAATTAAACTCACTATTGTCCAAACCAACCCACTTGATAGAAGTCTTTAAAAGTAACTAATAATTTTCAAAGTTTATTTTCCAACATAATAATGATACACTTAATAAGTAATTATAATACAATGGCATTAGTTAACAAAGGCTCTGACTTCTCTCTAGACTTTCTCCCACTAAAAACCCTCGTTTCTCAGTGCACTGACGGTGAAATAACATGAGCCTCGCCGTCATGGGAGGCCGAGTAAGACTTAAGAGCGTAGGTACGATCATGAAGCCAGTCAAAGAGATACTTAGGAAAAACAAAATTACTGGAAAGAAAGTGGTGAAGGAAAATGAGGGGTGCCCTAGCCGGCTAGCCCTGTGAATTCAATGGAACAGTTGTCGCAGGAGGTTGAGATCTGGCCATCGTTGAAGGGAATAAGCTCGATTGAAACAATGCCAACAGCTACCTAAGGGACACAGGTGGTGCAAACACACTACATACTACCAAATGAAGGTCATAACCTTGAATGTAAGGGTTATAAATGAAGTGTGTGTAAGGAATTCAAGAAGTTTATACAGAATAATGATGTTGGTTTAATTGCAATACTAGAAAATAGAGTGAAAGAACAAAATGCAAGTAGGATACTTATGAAGATAGCAAATAATTTGAGGTAGTGTGCTAATTACTCCCTTGGTGATAAAGGCAGAATTTGGGTAATTTGGGACCCAAACAGGGTGGAATTTGATGAAATTGCCATGAGTTCTCAAGCTATTCATGGCATAGTCTGGATCCCTCACCTGAAAATTAAAGTCACCTTATCAGCAATATATGATTTCCACACTATTGAGACTAGGAAATCATTGTGGAATGAACTGAGGAGTATGAGTGTTACCATGCAGGGGCATTGGCTAGCTATTAGTTATTACAATGCAATAACAGCTATGAAAGGCAGACACTTTGGGAATCATGTACATGAAAGTGAGGTGCGATATTTTAATGACTACATAATAGAGTCATGTATGACTGAATAGCGAGCTATTGGCAGGAAGTACACCTGGTCAAATAAGCAGATCTATAGCAGAACAGACAGGGCATTCATCAATGTTGTATATCTTCTTATAATAGCTGAGAATGAAGTTGCTATAATGAACCATAGCTGCTCAGATCATACACCTTTGAGCATAGACGTTGAGACGGTTGGAAAAAAGGGACCCAAACCTTTTAGATTCTTGAGTTTTTTGGTTGATCGTGAAGATTTCCCGAGCACTGTGAAAAAGGCATGTGATTGATCACGAAGATTACGGACTCAACGGGATTAACTACGATACATAACAATTAGGCGGGTAAAATATATATATTTGGCTCAACCAAAAAACGACTATATCACTTCCAAGATTGAACAAAACTACCATTTCGCTTTGCAAACACACGAGTCAAGTTCTAAACATCCAATGCAATGCACAAAACAATATACAAACCTCACGTACACATGAAACATAACTCACTCGGGATGGGACTCATCAAGTCACTCTAGTCAAAGTAGTTAAGTAAATTTAAGATTATACAATTTAAGATACTTATACAAGGATCAAAAATTGAGCCTAAGCGTCACAACCAAAGTACTCACTATCCTCAAGGCATAACAAAGTCAAGAGATATTGTTTCAATTCAATTCACATCACCATGGCTCCTCTACTAAAAAAATAAAATTACCTACACCCGATTCAAACAAAACCCTTGGAAAAGAACCGCGGCACAAAGAAAAACTAAGGGGGAATACTACACTACCTTTTGTTCCTCTTTCTATAGACTTAAATCCCTCAAGAAAGCTGTCTAGGAGATCCATCATCGGAAAAAGTCCAATTTTTCTATTTTATTTTTATTCGATTGTTCTTTCATAACTACTTCGATATTACTCAACTACTTCACAACTATGAAATCATAAATAGGAAGTTAACATTTTTTTACATCCTACTACTAATCATTTAGATAATTCTTCCGCCCCACACTTAAAAGAGTGACGTGTTCCCAATGCACAATTAAAGCAAAACAATAATGAGGGTGGACAATAAATTCCCTGAAAGGCTCAAAGGCCGAAGCAGTAGCGACTCATGGGTACTTAGACTTCCCCCAGGCATAGTCCTTTATGCGGCATCCCACACTTAGTTCTCACCATCTAACTTGCTTTTGCACTCTTCGAATGACTCTGACTCCTATGTTTATAATCCTAGAAAACAAAAAACAAAGACTACAACAATAATAATAAGAAGAAAAACAGTAAAGATGAGTTGCCTCCCAACAAGCTCCTAATTTAAAATTGCGGCACGACACTGCTACTCTGCTCAGGCTAGGCGTTTTCCCTTCTTCTTCCTCCCATTAAACCTAGCCTTTTTACACGCTCTTAGAAGAACTCCTCTTTTATCTCTGGCTTTTTTCCCAATCATCCTTACACACTAAGCTTGCAACACCACCTCATCCAACTCAGTCTCCCTATCCGAATCACTATAATTCATATAAGGACTCTGCTCTATCCTCTTCAGTTCTACTGCAGTAATCATGCACAAGTCCTCATAATGCTTAGGGAGCTTAAGCGCTTTGTACACATTAAAAGTAATTTCCTCATTGCCAACTCTCATCTTCAATTTTCCTTCCCTAACATCAATAAGCACTCCACCAATAGATAAGAATGGTCGCCCCAAAATAATGGGTAATTTTCCATCCGCCTCGTAATCATGAACAATAAATTCAGTAGGAAGAATAAACTTTCCCACTTGAACTAATACATCCTCAATAATTCCTTCTGGTATAACTAGTGACATATTGGCCAACTGCAAAGTGATTGTAGTAGGTCTAAGCACCCCCAACCCGAGTTGCTTGAACAAAGAGGATGACATCAAATTTATACTAGCCTCGAAATCACACATAGCTATACCAACCTCTTGTTTTTCAAGAGATAGAGGAATTTTGGAACACCCAGGATCCTTCAACTTAGGAGGGAGTTTACTTTAAAATCTAGCACTACACTCTTCAGTAAGTGCAACTGTTTCAAACTCCGTATGTCTTTGCTTGTTTGCCACTATATCTATGAGATACCTTGCATACTTAGGCACTTCCTGCAAAATTTCCACCAAAGGCAAATTCACACGCGCTTGGCTCAAAATATCTAAGAATTTCTTGTACATAGCATCATTTTTTTTATTTTGCAGTCTTTGTGGAAATGGAGGTGGTAGCCTTGTCACAATTTCTGGCGTTTCTTTCTTATTGTCCTCAATGGGCTTAGGAACTAATTCTCCTTCGGATCTAGCCGTATACTTCTTTTTCTCTAGAAATTATTCTAATTCTCTTCCATTTCTCAAGGTAACCGCATTAACTTGAGCCTTAGGATTAGGTTCAGTATCACTCAGGAGAGCTCTAGCAAGTCTAGTATTCTGATTGTTAGCCATTTGCCCAAACTGCCTCTATAGATTTCTGAATTCTGTGCACAATTGTTGATTGTCAATCAAGAGCTTTTTCATCATGTCAGTCAAAGACTCTTCTTCTTGCTGTGGGGGTTGAGGTGGATGATTGTAATTCGTTTGAGGCCTGATATTTTGATTTCCACCCCAAGAGAAGTTAGGGTGATTCCTCCTTTTCGAATTATATGTGTTACCATATTGAGCATTTTGATTCATCGGCCCTCTAGCTTGTTGCCCTATGTAGTAGATAGATTCAAGATTCACGGGACATATGTCACTTATGTGACCTTCACCACATAACTCATAGCAAGTAGACATCTGTTGCACATATTGCATCTATTGTGCGTGGTGCATTGTTATTTTATTCATCTGATTCGCTAATATTGCTATATCTTCCCTCATTTCTTAGAAATCATTAAGCTCGATCACCCTCACTGCCTTTTGTTTAAGTGATCTTCATTGTTTCCCATCTCCTTGCCAATCATTATCATTAGCAGTGAAATAGCTTAGCAAGATCTGGATCTCACTATGCGGTCTTGCCATGCAACTACACCCATATGCTGAGTCAAAATTCATCTTTGATGGCTCGTCCAACCCATCAATGAAAGTGTGACCCAACACCTCATCAATCTGACAATGGTGTGGGCAGTCTCTGAGTAACTTCTTGTATCTTTCCCAATCTTGTTGAAAGGTATCACCATCTCGTTGTTGAAACCCAAGAATCTGGCTCCTCAGCGACTTTGTCTTCTTCATAGGGAAAAACTTGATTAATAATTTCCTAGACCATCCCAATTAAGGATTGAGTTCGTGGGCTCCTTTTGTAGCCATTCCTTAGCTTCCCCCATCAATGAAAAGGGAAACAGTGTCAGCCTGACATAGTCCTGGAAACGTTCGGATAATTGTAAGTTTCTGTAATTTCCAAGAAGTTATGAATGTGCCTCGGTGGATCTTTATGAGATAGACCCACATATTGCCCTATAGAATGAATCAGCGGTACCATGTACTGTTTGAGTTTAAAGTGACCCATGATATCAGGCTTCACAATCGCCTGTGTCATAAGAGCCAGATTAGGTCTTGCAACTTCTATCACCGGACGCTCTTCATTACCTGTCATCTCTATTGGATGTGGTTGAACTACGATGTCCAGCTCTCTTTCAATTCTAGTTCTAGTTTCGACTTACCTCCTCACTCTATGAAGCGTTCTCTCGATTTTAGAATCAAGAGGAAGGATATTGTTAGCGAGTCTACTCCTCCGCATTCAAGAGAAGAGCTTGCGTTATTAAAAATAAGGCAAACTAAAATTTGAAACTTGAAAAAATAACGAATAAAAGCTTAACTTGACTAAACAATCAATAGTTAAGTCCCCGATAACGGCGCCAAAAATATGTTGGGACCAAACACACATGCAAGTATACGTAGTCGTCAAGTAATAAAGTTACTCAAAAGTCGGATGTCGAACCCATAGAGACTTAAATTGATCGTTAACTAAGTACACTAAAATAAATTAATTGTCCAAGATATTTAAGAGTGATATTTTTCTATTAATCTACTATTACGAAAATTAAACAAATAACAACTAAATTATCAAGAATGCGATTTTGTATGACGAGATTTACTTCAGAGGAGATAAAAGTTCCAGGATTGTGATTGGTTTATCAATCCGATTAAGTTCAGTAAGCACACTCGTTAATCCAGATTATCTATGGTTGTTAATTAACTGGATTTGTATATGAATAGCATGTTCCCACAATACTACTCGCTTGCCCATAATATATCAATCCGATATTCCTATGGTATTGAGTCTATCATGAACGAATATAATATGATATTCAATTAAGCAAAACGGTTAGGTATATATTCCTATCCTAACCGCGAAATCTACCCCCAAACCACGGGTTCAGAAACAAGCTCTCTCTAATTCTACTCTAATCTAAACACAACTTTTCCAAGCATAACGTAGATAGTAAATAGAACTCAATAATTGGCCAGACAATTAAGCAATTATGCACAGAATTAGAGAAACAACCACAAGATGATAATCTGAATTAACGAAGCTGTAATTAATAAACGTTAATAATCATGTCAACCACAATCCTAGAACATAGAGTGCTTAACCACTCATGTTCGCAGTAATAATTTTCCAAGTATTTTGCATAAACAAATTACACAAAAAAGAAAAAGGAATGAAGAACTCTATAATTTTCTCCTCCAAAAGTTGTCCTCGTGATGTCCTTACCTCTGGTCGCAAAACTCCCTTCAAAGTGGCATTTTTAAGTCTATTTATATGTGTAGAAAAAGACCTAAATATGTAGGTGAAGTCCTAGTCAAATCAGGAGACGAAATAAATCTTCAAAACTCGAAATGGATCTCGCCCCATGCATGGCATCGCTAGGCATAACACCTGGTGGAGTTGGTCTTTGCCTGGCCTCGCTAGGTCTAACCAGGGGCGAAGCTACATGCATTTGACCACCCTTAGCCGAAAAATTATACTCCGTATAAGGTAAAATATTACATGTTATTGATTAAAACTAGACTTTGAACACTCTTACATAGTCCAATAGCAAATGTTTGAACACTCTTATTGAATTTCCTGGCTTCGCCACTGGGTCTAACGTATACATACAAGCCTAGCGTCGCCAGGCTAACACCTGCTTTAGGCCTGGCTTCGCCAACTTTCTCCTTTTCACTGTTCTCAAGCACACTTTCAACGTTTAAGTACCTCTTTTGCTCTATTTTCATCTCTAATTCATGTATACATAAAATAGACTCAATTATGCACAAATAAAGTATAATTTATCATTAAAGTATATAAAATGCAAAGGACATAATGTACGAAACTATGAAATTATATCCCCACATCTATCGTTATAAGGAACTAGTAGCAACCAAAACTTAAAAAAAATAGAGCCAATTCTTACAAAGTTTTATATTTTGTAAATGTTGCAAAGTTCCATTATAGTGCATCAGCGCCGACACTACCCTAAGAAAAAGAAAAAGTGGAAGAAAAGAAAAAAAAGGATAAGAAAGAAACTAAAAAATGGTGTTGCCATAGCGTACCTACATGTTTTAATTATACTTAACATTCTATTACTAATATATGAAGTTTTTAACAAATTATTCAGATAGTTTATTGATCCAATAATCTACGTATTTTGAACATCAATCAGTAGAATGCTACACTAGTTCTATTTGGATAGAAAAAAATTGGTTATATTCATATGAAGGCATGCCTGTTAAATTTTTATCCTCTACTTGTAATAAAAAATAAGGAACTCCAATTAAAATGGGGTATTATCATTTTTAACTCGCGCCAGAAACTATTTACATCTAATAGTCGAAAAAATATATAAATTTTTTTATATAACATATAGAATGTGTACATATACAAAAAATATACAAATTTTATATATTTTTCGGCTATTATTTTTAATACAATATCATTATATCATAAAAATTCATGGTATGCACCCTCAAGATTCTATCTCCAGCTTCCTGCTACCAATCAAATGCGCTCTTAAGATAATGAATAAGATTGTCGCATCTTTTATTTTGTCCGGTTAATGATTTATCTAGAGAGAAAAAGGAGAAGCGGGCAGAGGGAGAAAAACTTGTCCGAATTATATATTCTCCTATTAGTTAACCAATGTCAATGAGAAAATTAAGGTGACGATGATATGTCTTATTTAACCATAATTAAAGCGATAGATTAATAATCTATATATAAAGATACATATCATGTATTAATTGTATTTGTGTAAATATCGGATTAGATTTTTTTTAATTTAAAAAAAAAGGAGAAAGAGGGTTAGGTTGCCTCCCATCGGAGGATCCAAACAAGGTAGTGTTTCTATCTAAGGCATCATGCCTCACTAAAAGCCATTTATTCCTATCATGTCCATATCCCCCACCCAACCTTATCAAATCTAGGAACATTGCACTATTGTATATGTTATCTATATATTATGTGCGGGTATTAAACAAATAAAACGGGAAAAAGATGAAATACCTAAAGTGGTCAAATCATGAAAAAACCATGTGAGGCTTTTCAGTAATGTCCCAACATATAGTACTAAGTTTTATTAGAAGAAGCTTCTTTCACCAATAGGAAAGAATGCCTTTCACTCCTGTCCTGTGGAAATAGGGCATGTATCCCAAGCCTATATCTCAAGTACATTGTATTGCAATATCTATATTCTTTCATTTATCTTTTCAATTGGAAAATACAGATTCCTTGTTTACTAACACCAAAACCAGAGCCAGAATTTAGAGGTGGCGGGGTGCGTGAACGAACTGCTCTTTCTAATTGGACTTTTAATCTTAAGGGTTCCAACCAATATATATGACCATTTATATATATATATATATATTCAAAATTTTTGCCGAAGTTAGACCAAGCCAATGACACCTCTTCTACATGAGTAGGTGCGACCTCTGACTAATACTATCTAATGAAATTCATTTTCTGACAAATGAAAGAACACTAGCTAGTTCAAAGGAGTAATATTATTATTTTGATGAATGAACAAAAAGATTATTGACTGAAATTTCATTTCTTTTAGCTTAGTATAATCCCACAATAAAAAGAGATAAAGAAAAAGTAGAGTTCTTCTTTTTCCAAAGAGATACCAATTACCAGTACAATTGTGAGAAAGAGGTGTAAAAATTGCACGGGGCGCGACCCTATTTAACTTATACCTATTTTTTTTAATTTCTTTTTAACTTGTATTCACTTTTTAAATAACTTCGCCCCCTTTCTACTCCTTCGTCTTCTTCTTCTTCGTCTTCTTCTTCTTCTTCTTCTTCTTCTTCTTCTTCTTCTTCTTCTTTCTTCTGTTGCTGTTGGTATTGCTATGAAACTTCAGTTCATGGAATGATTGTCATAAGTCTGTTTATCATATTATTTAAAAATAAATTATAAATAATTATGTAAGTTAGTAGATAGTAATTTGTGAATATTTCCACGTACTGGAAGTTTAAGGTCACACTTTAGTGATTCTTTTCATAATAATTTTGTTCTTTTCACGTTTATTATTTCCAAAATTTATGATTTAGATATTGTTGACAATCTGATTATATTAGAAAGCTTTTTCAAACTTCAGCTTATATAGTGTTGAAGTTTTACAAATGAATTAAATAACTTCAACAGCTTCTGCTGAAGTTTTTGAAAAAGCTTTATGACAAAACTAATGAATCTAGGACAAAAAAAACTTCAGCTTATTTAGTGCTGAAGTTTTTACAAATGAACTAAATAACTTCATCATCTCTGCTGAAATTTTTGAAAAAGCTTATCCAGGACCAAAAAACTTCAGCTTTAGTGCTGATGTTTTTATAAATGAACTAAATAACTTCAGCATCTTCTGTTGAAGTTTTTGAAAAAACTTAATGACAAAACTAGTGAATCCAGGACAAAAAAATTTCAGCTTATTTAGTGCAAGTATAAACAAAAACTTCAGCAAATAGATAACAAAACTTCAGCTACTATGCTTAAGTTTAGCAATTACAAACAAAAATTTCAGTACACTTGCTACTTCAGAACCGTCTACTAGAATGCTGAAGTTTTGCATGAATGACTTTGCTACTTCAGCCAGTATGCTTAAGCAAAAATACGGGTACGCTTGCAATTTTTTTTTGCAAAGCGGATACACGTTAAAACGTGACCCAAAAAGCGGGTATATATGCAAATCCCCCGAAAGAGATGATATCACTTGGAAGAAAAAATTAATAAAATAAGTAATTTGTATGGAAATTTGATTTTTTTTTAAAAAAAACAATAGCATGGAACATAAATCCAAGAACATGGTATTATTGAAAAGATGCATTGTTACTCTCTCTTTACACTAGCAAACACAAAACAAAACAACAAAAAGACAAAAAGGTAGAGAATTTTCACCGAATCCGGAAATATCAAATGCCACCTAATGTATTATGAATTCTTAATTACTCCCTCCGATCCACAATAAGTGTCTAATTTATTTTTTGATTTTGATCCAAAATAAGTGTCTAATTAGGTAATCAAGAAAAAATACAATTTGTTTTTACTCTTTTACCCTTATGTGCATATCCCAAAAAAATTCTCTCTCTCATCACATTAACTTACTAAATAAGGGTAGTTTAGTTATATTAGATAATTTTGTATATGATTTAGTATTTTCTTAATGGGCGTGCTAAAAGTAAATTGGACACTTATTATGGACCGGAGGGAGTAGTAAATTGCATATTCACTACTTATCTTCCTCTCTATCAATTTTTCTGCTCAGCTATGTCAAAACTTCATTTGCTTAATATTTTTTTTTCTTTTTACAACATCATATGATCCCTAAAAAAGTTTTGTCCGAACCCAAAAAAAGATCACCGCAAATCGTTCACTCTTTTCTTTTATATTCTTTTGGAGTCTTTCACTCTTTATTTAGGAAAAATTAAATGGCATAAGTGGGTTGGAATTTAGTGGGCCTAATTTGTTTAAATATTGAAAAGGACAAAACTCATCTAATGAATGAATCCAAAGTCCTAAATTCTCTGTTTTGTCCCTTGTGCTAGGTGCGACGTATTCTCTTTGCCTCCGTCGCTATTACAATCTTTCAAAGTCCAACAAAAATTTGAAGAGTTAGGAGTATATTATTATAAATTTAAAGAGAGAAAGAAAATAAAAAACAACGCTGAAAAGCTTTTGTCTGCATTATATTTTTTAATATAGCAATAAAATTATATACGATCAAAATCGAACTTGTCTAATTTGGTATAACCGAGATCGGGACGGAAAACCAGGGCCCGACCCCAATTATATCGGAATATGGTACGGAGATGGATTAGTATGCTCGTGTATCAATGGCTGATCAAGATTGAGGCCAGCCGAGATCGAGATCGAAGTGAGAAAGAGATCGAGCAACATCAAGGGAGACCTGCTACGTCGAATAACAGAAAGTCAAGATATTTGAGATCGGGCGAGGATCGTGACGGAAATCTCGGCATGTATCGAGTCAGGATCGGATATTTAGCCTATCATATGGGATCTACTTCTGTAATTAAAATTGTACTATAAATAGAATTTTCCTACTATATAAAGAGGGTTTTAACCATTTTTGTAATCATCTCACGTCAACGCATAACAAAGCAATACAACAACAACAGCAGCCCAGTGTAATCCCACAAGTGGGGTCTGAGGAGGGTAATATGTACGCAGGCCTTACCCCTACCCCGAGGGATAGAGAGGCTGTTTCGAGGAGACCCTCAACTCAAAAAGCAACAAAAGACGATATATTATTAGTATCGATGAACTCATAATAAAATAACATAAAATAACAAAATAACAGCAAAAGGAATTACATGCAATACGAAAAAGATGGAATATACCATAATATCCAGCAAATAAAGCCTTGCATCAGTAGTGGACTCGTAGCAACCTAGGACTAAAATCCTAAGACTAACTCCTAATTGACTAGTCTCACTCTAGTGCCCTGTAAAAATATTCATAACTTCCCCTATCCTATAACCTTAATGCTCGACCTCCACAATTCCCTGTCAAGGGCCATGTCCTCAGTAATCCTAAGTCGCGTCATGTCCTGCCTGATAACCTCTCCCCAATACTTCTTAGGTCTCCCTCTACCTCTCCTCGTGCCCACCACCGCCGGTCGTTCGCACCTCCTCACCGGTGCATCAGTGCTCCTCCTTTGAATGTGCCCGAACCATCTGAGTCTTGCTTCCCGCATCTTGTCCTCCATGGGAGCCACGCCCATCTTCTCTCGAATATCTTCATTCCTAATCCTATCCATCCTTGTATGCCCGCACATCCACCTTAACATCCTCATTTCTGCTACTTTCAACGCATAACAAAGCAATATATAAAATTTTCTCTTGCAAGCGTTGTTATTCTAGTTCTTTTCAAGAGCATACTCATTTGGTTCGAGGGAAGTCAAGCTCGAGGGCCATAGTTATTCATCACATTAGTTTGCTTTATTTTATTATTAATTATTAGCATTAATTCTTATATTTATCATTTTGTGTCAAGTAAAATCACATATCCATAAAATTACTTATAAATTTAATTATTATCCGAATTTAAGGGTAAATAAAAATAAATATATACATTTTTCTCGACAGTGCCTTTGGCCCAATCAAGCATATTCTTTTACTTTGATTCAAAAATGTTATAGGTATTTATTCTTATTTTCTCTAAAATAAAATATTGTGCTTAACATCACCTGTTTTCCTAAAAAAAATAGAGGGTTGAATTCAAAAATAATCATATTTACAAGTGGTCATTCAAAAATAGCCACAGTTTCAAAAGTAATAGAAATTTAGCCACTTTTCATGTAAAGATAAATTTAAACGAAAATATTGTTCAAAATCCGGAAAATACTCCAGCATAATATACTGAAGTTCTAGCATATTATACTGGAGTTCCAGCATAATATACTGGTCCAGCATAATATGCTGAAAGTTCATACACAGGTGCTCAAATTACATTATGTTGGAACTTTTCGCGTGTAGGAGTTCCGGCATAGTATGCTGGAAGTTCATACACATGTGCACCGATATTCAGTATATTATGCTGGAACTTTTCGTGTTGCAACAAAATAATGGCTATTTTTCAATGACTTTGCAAATGCTGGCTATTTTTAAATGATCAGTCCGAAAACTGACTAGCCCGTGCTATTTATAACTATAAGAAATGGTCGTAATACAGAGGGCCCTAAGAAACAAAGCCCAATTTAAGTGTATTTCGTATTCTAATCTGCTAAGCCTGTGGGCTTATTCCATAGTAGAAGATGGGCCTATATACTGTTTAATATTGAATATGGGCTTCATCTGAGTATGCACTAAATGGAAGTAAGTACTGTAATTCATTTGCTTTCTTCCATATTAACATACTAATTTCTCGGCAAACGCATTGCGCGTGTATCACATCTCAATAAATATTTTTTTTTAATACATAAATATAATATTGAAGTTGATAATTTTTCATTCTTATTTAAACAACTCAATATTACCGGATAAGTCCTTAATCATCTAAGCCAATGTATTCAACTTATATATTTTCATTACTTCAATTTCACAAGTTATCGTACTTCTTTTTTAGTTTTAGCATGAATACCCTAGAAGATTTATGTATTTTTTAAAATTTTCTTGGAAAGCTATTTCCTTTTAAATACTAAAAATGGCCAGGTAATTAACGGAAGAAGTCTTTTTTTTTTCTCACGAGCAAAATACACAATATGCCAATTATCCTTTTTCTTTAATCCATAAGAAATACTTTAAGTATAGTTTCCAACAAATAAGAAAAGAATAAACCAATATCGCAAAAATGGAATCAAACCACTACTTAAAATTATTCTATTATTTCTTCATTTTGGGGAAAGCTTTTTTTCTCCGTCCAAGCACATAAATATGGATGCGGATGTTATATTTTTGTGAGGCAAGAGTCTATGATTATTACCGAATCACTTTTAGTTGATGGATTTTGATAGGAGTATATTATGATTATTATTATTATTATCCCGTAAGAAGTAAAAATAGAAAGAAAAAAAAGATCGTAATTTGAATTTATTCTTTCAACTAATTCCCACAAATACAGTGTTTATAATCAATTATCAGTTACTCCGATCTATAATAAGTGACTTTTTGGCCTTTGACACCATTTAAGAAGTAACTCCCAAAGAGAAAAAAATATATTGACAAAATTACCCCTTATTAAAATTTGCATATTGTTACTTTGACACATTGGAATATGTAAATGAGGGCAAATTTTGAAACAATGATTTTTTTTTAATTATATAAAAGGATACTTATTTTAGACCAAATAAAAAGGCCAAAATATCACTTCTTATGGACCGGAGGGAGTAAATTGTAGTAACTTTTTAAAAGAAAATTCGCTTTTAAAAAAAATATTTTAATTGTTTATATTTTGAAAAATATTTTTAAGAGAAATATATTACAAATATACTTTGTTTGTATATTTCTAAAGATATTTTATTTAGAGGATTTTTTAATGTTTTTTCTTCTTCCATATATTGGATTTCTTTTTACTATTTTGCCTTTTAGTTTAAAATGGCAAGTGCTTTAATATTAGTTGGAAATGCGCACTATTTACAATACAATAGCTTGCTAATCATGAAATTACATAATTTCTTATTTCGTTGTGATTTTTTTTAATTAAAGATCACTCATGTGATCAATTCCTAGATTTCAATCCACCTATAAACACCTCTAACTCCCTTAATAGATAAAGATAATCAAGGTGTCTTATCTTGTTTTTATCCATAGAACTTCCGAGAACTGCACAAATCTTTATAAAGTTTGCTAATTTTCCATTATATTTTAATTATTTCTATATTTTTATTCCTAAACATATTTAATACTAAGTAGGCATTTGGACATGAAAATTATAATTTTTTTTAAAAAAGTAGTATTTGGAGTTGACTTGAAAAATGGTATTTAGATTTTAAAATTATGTTTGGACATATATTTCACTTGAAAAAATATTACAATTTTATGAGGGGAAAAAAAAGCTTTTCTAAATTTTTTGAAAAAGTGGTCAAAATTTCTTTGATTATAATTTTGTAGGACCATTATTTCTTTGATTAGGAAAATAGTCAATACCTAGTGGTTTAATCTTGTAGGACCATTATTTCTTTGATTAGAAAAATAGTCAATGTTCTATAGCAAATGAACTTAACCGTATATTTGCACCTTTCTTTAGTTTTTTTTTTTCAACTTTTCATTTTTTTCTTCTTTCAACATTTTCCGTTTGTTTTATTTTTAAGAACCCAAGAGTCATTTCGTTAATGACAACTTTTTTTAAAATAAATTATATGTTCCGAGGCCTTAAAAATCTTTTTTTGTCTTTATCTCGATTTTCATGCGTAGTCCGGATGCGTAGCCGGAAAGTCTATATGTAAAAATCTGTGAAAAATAATAAATTTTGGCTTTAAAATGAATTAAGTTGTCTTCGGTTAAACGGACCTCGATCCGTGATTTGACGGTCCCGGAGAGTCCGTAGAAAAATATGGGACTTGGGCGTGTGCCCGAAATTGAATTCCGAGGTCCCAAGCCCGAGAAATGAATTTTTTTAAAGAAAATTATTTTTTGAAATTATTTATGAGTTTTGGAAATATAATGTGATTAAAATTTGATGGTATCGGGCCAGTATTTTTGGTTCCGGCATCCAGTAAAGGTCTTATATGTGATTTAAGATAAGTCTGTGAAATTTGGTAAGAAACGAACTTGAAACGATGTGAATCGGATCGTATTTGAGAAAATTGAAAATTTTGAAGTTCTTAAGAAAATTTTATGATTTTGATGCTAAATTCATAGTTGTTGATGTTATTTTAGTGATTTGAATGTACGAGCGAGTCCGTAGATATTCTTAGGTTGGGATGCATATTAGGTTTGGAGCCCCGAGGGCTCGGGTGAGTTTTGGATAGGCCACGAGGTGAATTTTTGGACTTAAGAAATTGCAGGCTTCAGCGGTTTCTATGCAGGCCTGCAGGCTTCGCATTTGCGAAGCCTAACTCGCAAATGCGATATTGCAAATGCGAGGGCTTGGTCGCAATTAAAAAGCATCCCAGGCCAGCCTATCTTCGCAATTGCGAGGATTTTGATAGCAAATGCGATCCCCCAGCCCGAGGCCAATCGTCGCAAATGCGACATGGATTGCTATTCCCAGCTCGCAAATGCGAGCCCTTTTTCGCAAATGCAAACCTAGCAGAGGTCGGGATTCGTAATTGCGAACCCAATTCGCATTTCCCATATCTGCAACCTGCAATTTTTCTACTTAGCAGAAAATCAACCATTTTTTCACATCTTTTCAAAACACAAACTCCCTAGGACTATTTTTCAAGAACAACTTTTCTTCCAAATCGATTGTAAGTCAATTTTAAATCGTTTTCTTCAATCATTAACATCTTTTAACATGATTTCAACTCAAAATCAATTATTTTCATGCGAAAAATTGGGTGTTTTGGATAGAACCTAGGTTTTTCAAAAATTGGGGATTTGGACCTCGATTTGAGGTCCGATTTCAAAATAAATTATATATTTGGGTTCGTGGGGGAATGGATAATTGGGTTTTTGTTCGAACCTCAGGTTTTGACCATGTAGGTTCGGGGCGATTCTTGACTTTTTGGGTAAAACTTTGGAAAATTCATTTTCATGCATTGGAATTGATTCATTTAGCATTTATTGACGTGATTAAGTAACTTGTGACTAGATACGAGCGAATTGGTGATGAAATCAACAGGTAAAGCGATAGTTGAGACGTGAATTGTGTTCATGGCATCGAGGTAAGTGTGTAGTCTAACCTTAGCTTGAGGGATTAGGAGTTGAGTCTTATTTGTTACGCGTTAATTGTGGAGTACGACGTATAGGTATGTTGATGAATATCTATACGTCGGTGTCAAGCATGCCCGTCAGTCTTGTATTGTAATCACTATGCCTCCGTTGTGGTTTATTGCGCTTCATATGAGAATTTTATTATTGTTCCCTTGCTGAGATGTTATCATCGTTATTGTTCCCTTGCCGGGATGTTATTATCGTTGTAGTTCCCTTGCCGGCATGTTATTATCATTATAGTTCCCTTGTCGGGATGGTATTATTATTATTATTATTCCCTTGTCGGGACGTTTATGCTAATATTATTGTTCCCTGGATTCTTTGATTGGTGTTGATAAAAGAAATGGGAGCGAATTGCACGCCTGCAACGGTAATTTATGAAATGGTAGCGGGTTGCACGCCGCCTGCAACGTGATATGTAAAATGGGAGCGGGCTGCACGCCTACAACGGTAAAATATGAAATGGGAGCGGGTTGCATGCTTGCAATGGTAAAATGTGAAATGGGAGCGGGTTGCACGCCTGCAAGGGTAATATATGAAATGGGAGCGGGTTGCACGCCTACAACGGTGATATGTGAAGTGGGAGCGGGTTGCACGCCTGCAACGGTAATTTATGAAATGGGAGCAGGTTGCACGCCTGCAACAGTATCATATGTAATGGGATCGGGTTGCACTCCTGCAACAGTATCACTTGTGTGCCTGTTCTTCTATTTCCTTATTTTGCTAGTAATTGATTTAGAGTATTTCTTATGTCTTCTCTACGGTCGTTCTGTTGTTATCTGTTACTCCCCGTAGCATGTTTCCCCCACCCCACATTAGTTGTGATTATCTGTTTCTATTTTCGCTGTATATGATTTAACTGCACAGGTTATTTGGTGGTCTGGTCCTAGCCTCGTCACTACTTCGCCGAGGTTAGACTTAGGCACTTACCAACACATGGGCTCGGTTGTGCTGATACTACACTCTGCACTCTTTTGTGCAGACCTAGTGATGTTGACGTTGGACCGTAGATTGGGTGGCTACCTTCAGTCCACATGGAGATCCAAGTTAGACCTGCAGGCGTACGCAGGCCCTGTCGTCTCCCTCTATCCCTTTATTTCTGTTTCATTTCCGTAATTCAGAAACAATGTATCGTTTATTTTTAGACTTTGTAAGTATTAAATCTTAGATCGTCTGTGAAACTGTGATACCAGTTCTGGGTAGTTGAGGTTCAAACAGTTATTTGGATACATGTTCAGATATTCTAATACTTTTCTTTCGCTTATTTTAAATTTTTGCTGTTTTCACGTTATTGTTTTTAATTATTAAAGAGTATAAAATGGGCAAACAGGTAATTTATTAAATATTCAGCTTGCTTAGCTCACATTAGCAGGCGCCATCACGACCCCCGAGAGTGGAAAATTCGGGTCGTGATAAATTGGTATTAGAGCTCTAGGTTACATAATTCTCACAGTTCACAGACAAGCTTGGTGAGTCTGAGGGATCGGTACGGAGACGTCTGTATTTATCCCCAGAGGCTACAGAGTTAGGAAAAACTTCAAATCTATTCTTTCCTGTCGTGCGGTTTGGTTTCTCAATGCTAATTGAATTCCTACTCTATTCTTTCAAAGATGCCGAGAATACGCGCTTCCTCATTCGCTGATCAGCACCCCGATCCCCCAGCAGTAGCTCCCACGAGGGGCAGAGGCCGGGGCCGTGCTAGAGGCTGAGGTGGGGACAAACTCAGCCCAGAGCAGCAGCACCAGCGGTGGAGCCTCAGGTTGACTTTGATGATGAGGTTCCGGCCCCAGCAGTTCTGGTGGTCCCAGCTCAGGTCCCAAAGGGGTTTATTGCTACCTTAGTACTCCAGGAAGCTCTGGTCCGTTTAGTGGGCCTTATGGAGAGTGTCACCCGGGCAGGCTTGCTACCTGTAGCACCAGCCGTCTCGCTGGCTGGAGGAGGAGCTCAAACTCCTGCTACTCACACTCCGGAGCAAGTAGCTCCCCACTTTCAGACCAACAGTTCAGCTAGTTGGAGCAGTTCAGCCGGGTGTGGTAGCCCAGTCCGGTGATGGAGCAACTATGTTTGTCGATGCTTTGTGGAGATTGGATAGGTTCACCAAGCTCTTCACTACTACGTTCAGCGGTGCATCTTCTGAGGATCCCTAGGATTATCTAGACAGCTGTCATGAGGTTCTTAGGAACATGGGGATAGTGGAGACCAATGGGGTCGATTTTGCAATTTTTTGCCTGTCTAGCTACGCCAAGACTTGGTGGAGAGATTATTGCCTGGCTAGAGCAGCCGGATCACCATCTTTGACTTGGGAGCAGTTTACTCAGCTATTTCTGGAGAAGTTTCTCCCTATCACTCAAAGAGAGGCCTATCGGAGACAGTTTGAGCGTCTCCAGCAGGGTTCTATGATCGTTACTCAGTATGAGACCAGATTCATCAACTTGGCTCATCATGCTCTTATCGTACTTCCCACCGAGAGAGAGAGGGTGAGTGATCGCGGCCTAACCCGCACTACTAATTGTGTAGCGAGAGAGGGTCGGAGCAGCTTTTACCCAATTTAGGGTCGGGAACGATATCCACAGAGAGCTAGAATTTGGAATCAAGTATCTATCTAGTGTAGAGTTGTGTATGTGTTCCAAATTACACTTCTAATCATTTTTGGGGTTTTTGTTTAACTTCCAAGTTTATCAACTACTATGCTATTTTAAACTAGAATAAACTAAGAGTTATAATACTACGGGTTGTTCAAATGGTTTAAAAAGGCACAAGGGTAGTGACTTCCACCTAGGTGGTCAATTGACGGGTACTTGAGTCTAAGGCACGTTTAACATATTTGGGGGAGTATGATATAACCGTTGCATGACTTTACCCACTATACACCTCTTGGTGGTTTGAGTAATTTTGCCCGATTTGACTTTCTCAAGACCAATAGGTATGCAAATTTGCACAAGCAACTAGGGTTCAAGTCGGGTATTACTCTCTCAAGGTTTAACCCTTTAATTGGGGCTATCAATCTCTTGAGTATGCTCTAATTCCTTGTTGGACCAATTTTAGAGACTTAGTCTCTTTTTCTCAAAAAAAGCTCAAGTCAACTCAACACAAACTAGTATTTGCAACCATTAATTCAGCAACTAAACATGAAATTTACCCAAATACTCCATCTGTTCCAGTTTATGTGAACCTATTTCCTTTTTGGTCCGTTCCAAAAAGAATGACCCCTTTCTAAATTTAGTAAGCTTAAACTTACAATTCTACCCTTAATGAGAAGATTTATAACCACACAAATACTCTGGGCCCCTTTTTGACTTGTTTAGGACCACACATTCCAAAACTCTTCATTTTTTCTTAAACTCCGTGCCCAATCAAACATGTTCGCATAAATTGGAACGGAGGAACTATCAAACAACCATAGTCAATCTAGCCCTAAAATACAAGACCCATCAATTACTCACACTAGGGTTGAGCCACAACCCTAGCTTATGGGTCTAGCTACTCATATTTAAAGAAGAAAAATAAGAAATAGATGAAGAAAAACTCATATTAATTTATTACTAAGATAAACACAAATATTCAATGATGAAATGTAGATAAAATTGCCCAAAATGGCTAAAAATATCGAAACCACGAGTGCAGCTATGTTGTGATACTGTCTGCTTAACCTAAAAATGGAAAAGAAGCTATTTATACTAAGCTAACAATTTTGGACAAAAATACCACTACGAGTTTAGTGCGGACCGTACAAAATGGACTGCGGTCCGCACTAGGGCTTTGGACTTGACAAAACTACTCTCTGAACTTGGGCACCGCGGACCGCAGAGAATGGACTACGGCCGCGGAGGCTTCTAGTGCGGTCCGCATAAAATGGACCGCGGACCGCATTGGCTTGACACTGGGAAATTACAACTCTCTATTTCTCCTCACTGCAGACCGTAGAGAATGGACTGCAGCTGTGTTGATCTCAATGCAGACCGCACAAAATGGTAGTGCGGCCGTACTGCCTCTTTGCCTGGAAATCATGCTCTCTGAATCTCCCAGTGCGGACCGCACAGAATGTAGTGTGGCCGCACTGGCCTTGTTTTGCCTGAGGTTTGTCTTGTCTTTGGCACTTGTGCAAGTTTCACTCCTTTTGAGCTGATCTTTGACATCTTGTCACTTTGTTAATCAAACTTGCAATCAAGCACAACTTGTGAGCCTTTTAGGACTATTTTGTATGAATTTCTAATCAAAGCATAAGAAAGAAGGAGTTAAAATGCGTCAAAATCTCTAGTTATCAACTTCCCCATACTTAAGCTTTTTCTTGTCCTCAAGCAAACAAAATAAGACCCACCCCTTAAGGGAACATCCAAGAAATTTTTAGCTGTCCTAAAGTAACCTCATATAGCATCAATTGGGACTAACAATTGCTCTTAATACAAATGAATCATTAACAACTTTTACTCTTTGAAACTCCATGGATTAAGTGCGATACAAGAGCATCAAGAATTGACTCAACACATCAACGAACTCTTTTCTATTACTTCAATCATTATGGAACCCAAACTCACACATCCTCAACTCTCCCTAAGCAATCCTCACCTTTAAGATAGTGGCACTCAAAATGAGGATAATGGAAATTCACTCATCTCTCTCAAGAAAAAGCCACAAGTCTGGCTCTAGGTACCATATGCTTGCCCCTTATATGAGTTTCCACTAATATAAGCTTCATTCAACTCAAGATCATGTAGGGCTTTTGTGGAGACATTGTGAAGGCTTTTGGTTCAGGGTAGGAAATGTTTTGATATAAGTAGGTTCCATTTTCCCTTAAGAATTTCTTTTGATTCATTTGGCACACATTCACCTTACTCTTTGAGTCATTTCACTTCTTTCTAAGGGGTTAGAGAGACACACTGTCACTCTTTCTTATGCATTTCAAACCTTTCTCCTTTTTCAACTTTCCACACCTTTCATTCTTTGCTTTTATTTGAATCCCTTTTTATTCTCTTTTCACATTGAACATTCTTTTTGTCTTTTGCTTTTCTTTCTTTTTCATTGTCTTTCCTCTTCTTCATTTTTGTGCCTTTTTACTACTTTGTTGCAATCCTCGTCTCTTCCCCCGAACTTATATTTTTGCCATTTGTTAAAGGAAAGATCGAGTGCCAAGAGTGGGTATCTTTTAAAATGGGTAAAGGTTTGTATCATGGTTTTTGAAAGAAAAAGGTCTAAGGCTCAAAATGGTTGACTAGGGGTCTTATGATTGGTGGGTTGTGGATGTGTTTAAACTATCATTTGGAACAAGGAGAGCCTATAGTCATGTCTCAAGTCAAAATTCACTCAGGATTTCGCCTCAACAAATATTCAGGCAAGTTCTAGACCAATGGCTCGGGACTTGGACTTGCATTACGATTACTCATCACACAAGCTATGGGATCGCTAAAGACACAGAGTCGGGGGCCCACAATGACCTTAGATAAGATTTAAGCTCGCAATGGTCTCGAAAAACCACTTGATGATTATCGGCCAACACAAGAGTCTCAAGGTCACGACTTTTACCATCCTACCCAAATTTTTTTTGACCATAAGATCAAAGGCAAATGTGCTAGGCCCAAGTGAAGCTTTGCTTGAGGCACCCTTAACTACTAACTACTAAAAACACAAAGAAAAACGGACTCAACCCTTAGGAAGGTTGCCACGCCATCCATCATTGGAAAGAGCCACCCGGTTCACATAACACTCCACCTTTGGAAAGAACCGTGGCATTAAGAAAACCAAAGGCTTATTGCAAACTTTCAAAACAAGAAGTTACGAATCACAAATAAGAAGCTAAAAACCAAAGAATTCGCGAAAAGTAAAATAAATATATAAAAGAGGGGATTTGTCGAATACACAATAGATGGGATAAATATACAATGTAACATTACTTTATATACGGACCCAAAGTAACTAAAAGTATGATAAATGTAGCAAAATGTTAAAAATATATACAAACCAAAGATGAAAAATAAAGAAGGAATAAAAAGTATTAAATATATATAATCATCCGAATGAATCCAAATGTAGGGCCTACCCCTCAAATGAAAGCTAGCATTGTCCCCAATGCCAACTAAACAAAATAAAGCACTAAAAAGATAATAAAGACGGATATAGAGACTCCCTATGGCATGTCTGTCTGCATAGGCTCCTGAGTGGTCCCTGGGTCCTCACTGTGCTCGGGAACCTCAGACTGGTTCCTTGTGAACTACTACTCTACTTCTGGGACCTGGGCCTAGACCTAGACAGGCTCCTGAGGTATATCCTATGGCTGATTGGAGGAAGCCTTTGGTGGGTCGGCCAACTAGATGACCGCATCATCTGCTTTGGGAATCATCCTCCTCCTCTTGGGAGGCCTCTAAGAGTGCTCTGGCTAGGGATCAGCTGCTGGTAGTGGGTCCTGGAGAAGTAGATCTAAAGGCAGCTAATCTGCCTTCAGTCTGTCAACATCAACTCTCAGTTCCTTCACGGACTCCTTGGAGGCCCGTGTCTTTCTCAGCTTTTTGTGCTCCCTAGAAATATCCTTGAGAGCCTTGCCATGTGAATCAACTGCATCAGTAAGCACCTTCTGATTGTCAAGGATTTTCTTTTGGTTATCTAGTATCTACTTGAGAGCATCCTCTATCGATTGGGGGCTATGGGGGTGGATGTGACGACTGAGCCTCTACTGTGGTAGTCAAGATGGACAACTTAGATGACGCTGTCTGGATCTAGTTGTTGATACTAAGAAGTGCTTGGCTCAGTCGGTGGGTAGTGATAGGATGAGCATGGGAAGATGGAATCTCCGGGTCCGCTGAGGTGGATGGACCAGGAGGGATATCAGTGGAGATAAAAGCAGGCTCAGCAGGAGCCACTACCACAACTGGCTCTTAAGACTGGCCAGTTGGAGCAGTAGCTGTACCCTTGAAGTTCTTGCTCTTTGGGTTGTCATCTCCTTGCATGCTGTACCAAGTGAATGGGGCCTTTGCTTTGACCGCTATGTCGAATGGCCTCTTTTCAACTTTGAGGTCCCAGAAGTACATAGTCAGAAAACTTGGGAAAGGGGTAGTTTCTATCATGCTCACTACCCACAATAGAGATTATCCTAGACATCAGTTTCCCTACATTGATCTGGTACCCCGCCATGATCGAGGCCACCGACACTGTCCAGTGAATAGGGAGGGTATTTTCATGAGTCGTGGGGTCCAACCTACTACATATAAATATCTCCCACCCCTTTGCCTCGAAGTTTAAACTATGTCTTAGAATCTGACGCCCGCAGTCAACCAATCGGGGATGGCACCTGGGATTGCCAGGTATTGTGCCAACAATGGACGGACCTCCTCACCCAGTTCCATCTTATCTATATATAAGGACTCATCTAACTCATCAAATCCAAGGTAATCGTTGATCATCTTCCCATCAAACAACACCGTCAAGTTTCGCACCTTGGTCACCTTTATACCCTTTTTGATATGGGCCATATTGGCATATATTTCCTTTACCAAGTGTTCATTGGCATCTACACAGTTAGACAAAATATGCTCCCAGCCAATTCTATCCCTAAACTGCCTTCTCACATTGGGGTTGTGAGGTAGCAAGTCTCTATCTATAAAGCTCCTCTCCGGGATCAACTTTCTCACCGGCCACCATTCCTGGAATTTGTGGTGTGCTACTTCACTGACGAACCGGCCTTGCCACATCTCCGGCTTCCTAGTTCTAGTAATAACCACCACTTGTGGTTCACCGCCTTCTCCTGTTTCTTCTTCTCCCCGTACTGCCTCCTCCTCACCTACTGTACCTACTGCATGCTCTCCAGATAATGAAGTTGTGGGAGAGGTAGAATATTCCCCACTACCTTCACCTGAGCCCTCAAACGACCAAGAAACAATGTTCACTAACGCTTGGGCAGTGTGGGATGCTGGAGGAGTGTCTCTTAGCCTATGCCTCTACGACCAGTCAGGGATGTGTGGGGAAGTTATCCCAGTAGGACTCATACTCACTTCCCGATGAGTGAGATGCAACTCTATCAACAGCCTTTATCGCCTTTCTGGTTTTATTCCCGAACTTTGGGAGTCAATTTTATCATTTGCTGTTTCCCTCCCCGGGAGGATTCTCCTTTGCCCGGTTATTTGGATCCTTTACCTTCTCGTTGTTTCACCATTGTCTGCAAACACAATCCAAATAAACTTATTAGTATCAGTTGTAGCAGTTGAGAAGCAGAATTGCAGACAGAAATGCAAAAGGTTGTATAAGTCACACAGTGCAGACCACACAAAATGGTGTGCGGCCGCACTGTGGTCACCGCGGACCGCACAAAATAAACCGCAGTCCGCACAGAGGTGGGGTTCAGGCTACCCACTCTCCATATCTAGGCATTGCGGGCCATACAAAATGTAGTGCGACCGCACTAGGGCCACTGCGGTCCGCACAAAAGGTAGTGCGACTGCAGTTCCTGAGGTTCAGCAATCAGAAGTTCATCAATGCGGTCCACACAAAATGGTACTGCGGACCGCACTGGGGCACTGCGGATTGCACAAAAATGACCACGATCCGCACTAAGTGCCCAGTTGTGGCACTAAATTAGGGTTCCATGTATTGTTGATTTTAAGCCCAAATTTTCACCTTATTAGTTTCCCTACATGTTTACCCATAGATTGTAACTACCTAAGTCTACATTAATCAAAAATTTAACTACCCTAATCTAAACAATTGAAGAAACTACGGGAAGCATAGAGAGGGAAGAAATAAAAAAAATTAAGAGAAATTAACAAAAATTGAACAATTAAAGGGCAAGTAATGGTACCAGATGTGAGACAAAATGAAGAGTGACAAGTCCAAGAAATTAATTACGAGCAAGGAAGGTGATGAACAATGCTTTACTAGGTCTGAGAATCAACAGTTCAAAAAGTGTAAAAGTTGGGCCTCAGGGACTATTTATAGAAAAAGCCTTGGGGCCTAGCTTACCTACCCCAGTATGGACCGCAGAAAATGCACCGCGGTCCGTATTGTACAAAACATTGCAAGCTTGAGGAGGCAACACACTGTTGTCCGTACAAAATGGAATGTGAGCCACAATGGTCCACCGCGGGCCGCACAAAATGTAGTGTGGCCGCAGTGGCAAACTTTAGAGAGTTGTATTTTCACTCTTTCTTCAGTGCGGTCAGCACAGAATGGACTGCGGCCGCACTGACAACTTTAGAGACCTGATCATTTGTTCCACTATGTCCTGCACTGGATCAACACAATCCTGTAATGTCTTACAACTAGTTAGCCCAAAAATCAATCCAACACTACAATGAAAATCAAATAAAAACAAGAAGAAAAACACATGGGTTTCCTCCTAAGAAGCGCCTGATTTAACGTCGCGGCACAACGCATGTTACTATCCAATCATTTGAAATGAAGAAGAGTCACCACATGGCTATCATCAAATTTTCCCAAATAGTGCTTGACCCTATGCCCATTCACTCTAAAAACTTCCCCACTTTTGTTCTTTAAATCAAGAGCACCAAACGGGGTCACACACACTACTTCAAATGGTCCGCTCTACTTTGACTTTAGCTTTCCCGGAACAACCTTAGTCGAGAATTGAATAAGAGCACCAAATCTCCCACCTTGAACTCCTTGCCCCGAGTATATTTGTCGTGAAGGTATTTCATTTTATACTTATATAGGGATGAACTAGAGTAGGCATGGAATCTAAATTCGTCAAGTTCATTGAGTTGCTCCACCCGAAGATTAGCAGCTATATCCCAATCAAGATTCAACTTCTTCAAGGCCCACATGGCCTTATACTCTAACTCCACTTGTAAATGACATGCTTTCCCAAATACCAACCGGTACGGCGACATACCAATTGGAGCCTTGTAAGCAGTTCGGTAAGCCCATAGAGCACCATCTAACTTTTTAGACCAATCGGTCCTATTGGCATTGACGGTTTTGAACAAAAGGCTCTTGATCTCCCTGTTGAACACTTCAACCTAGCCACTTTCTTAAGGATGATAAGGTGTAGACACTTTGTGGTTGACACCATACTTGGAAATCAAGGCATCAAAAGCTCTATTACAAAAATGCGATCCTCCATCACTAATAATTGCACGAGGAGTGCCAAACCTTGTGAAAATGCTCTTCTTTAGAAATATGACTACACTCTAAGCTTCATTGTTGGGCAAGGCCACGACCTCAACCAATTTTGAGACATAATCAACTGCTACAATAATGTAGGTATTTCCGCACGAGCTTATAAATGGGCCCATAAAATTGATACCCCATACATCAAAGATATCCACTTCGAGAATGGTGTTTAGAGGCATCTCATCTTTCTTAGATCTACCGCTCGATCGTTGACATTGATCACACCTTTTTACGAGATCAGTTGCATCTTTGAACAAGGTTGGCCGATAAAAACCACAACTTAGAACTTTTGAAGCTGTCCTCTCCCTCCCTCCCCCCCTCATGATAGCCACCACGGGGGGAATGCCAATCCTCTAGGATGCTAAATTACTCCTCCTCAGGTACACACCTCTGGATCACTCTATCAGTGGAAATCTTGAACAAGTATGGCTCGTCCTAATAGAAGTCCATACTATCCCGTTTGAGCTTCTTCCTTTGGGTAGAGGATAGCTCACCCGAGATGATGTCAGTCACAAGGCAATAAGCAATATCCGCAAACTATGGCATATCACTCATCAACACAGAAAGTAGCTACTCATCGGGAAATGCATCATTGATCTCTAGGCCATCACACGACCTTCCTTCCTCCTCCAAGCGGTACAAATGATCTGCCACTTGGTTTTTACTACCTTTTCGGTCCACAATCTCCAAATCAAACTCTTGAAGTAATAAGACCCATTGCATTAGTCTAGCTTTGGAGTCTTTCTTTGTCATCAAGTATCTAAGAGCTGCATGGTCGGTGTGCACTATGACTTTGGCTCCCATAAGATATGGCCAAAACTTTTCCATTGCGAACACAATAGCCAACAATTTTTTCTCAGTCACTGTGTAGTTCTTTTGAGCTTTATTAATTGTCTTGCTCACATAGTACACCGGATGAAACATTTTGTTCACTCTTTGACCCGAAACTACCCCAACTGCAACATCACTCGCGTCACACATGAGCTCGAAAGGCAAGCTCCAATTGGGTGCGGTAATGATCAGGGTGGTGGTCAACTTATGCTTGAGAAGTTCAAAGGCTTGCATACATCTCTCATCAAAAACGAACTTTGTATCCTTTTCTAGTAGCTTGCATAAAGGATTCACTACCTTCAAAAAGTCCTTGATAAATCGCCGGTAAAACCCCGCATATCCAAGAAAACTTCTAACCCCCTTGACAAAAATGGGGGGAGGAATTCTTGAAATCACCCCAATTTTGGCTTTGTCAACCTCAATACCATTTTTTGAAATTTTATGACCCAAAACTATGCCCTCCTCAACCATGAAGTGGCATTTTCCCCAATTTAGCATAAGATTGGTGTCTTCACACCGGGCCAACGCTCTATCCAAATTGTTCAAATACTCATCGAATGAATCACCCACAACACTGAAGTCATCCATGAACACCTCCACAATACCTTCCACCATATCGGTAAAAATGGCCATCATACACCGTTGGAATGTTGCCAGTGCATTGCACAACCCAAAGGGCATCCGAGAGAACGCAAAGGTGCCATATGGACAAGTAAAGGTTATTTTCTCCTGATCCCCAGGAGCTATCAAATTTTATTGTACCCTGAATAACCATCCAAGAAACAATAGAAGGCACGCTCAGCAAGACAATCAAGCATTTGGTCAAGGAAAGGCAATGGGAAGTGATCCTTGCGGGTCACCTTGTTCAGCTTGCGAATTCGGTCACTGTCTGGGTTGGAATAAGTTCATTATTAGCATTGGTCACCACGGTCATACCACCCTTCCTTGGCACATACTACACCGGTAAAGTCCATGAGCTGTCAGAGATAGGATACACCAAGCCGTCATCTAACCACTTGATCACCTCTTTTTTCACAACTTCTTGCATTGCCTAGTTCAACCTCCTTTAATGTTCCAAGGAGGGTTTTGCATCATCTTCCAGAATAATCATGTGCATACAGAATGTGGGATTTATTCCCCGAATATTAGCTAGAGTCCATCCAGTTGCCATTTTTCTCTTTTTGAGCACCGCCAATGTGGCATCTACCTGCATGTTAGTAAGACAAGAGGAAAGAATAACTAGTAAAGTTGAATTAGAGCCCAAGAATTCATACCTGACGTGTGGAGGTAATGGCTTCAACTCCAACACCGGGGGTTCCTCAATTGAAGGCTTCGTTAGAGGGGTCTTTCTATTTTTAAGATCCAAAGAGAGTTTCCTAGGCTCATAAGAATAAGAGCCTATTCCATGTAAAGCATTCACGCACTCTATTCGGCCCTCATCATCATTGACATCAGGATTCAACAATACGGCCTCCAAAGGGTCCTCAAAATTGATCATTGCACTAGTATTATCAATTTCACAGTCATGACGATCCACAAATGAGCACACTTCGGTACAATATGGCTGCTTCATTGAGTTACACACATGAAAAATGACCTTTTTATCACCCACCCTGAAAGTGAGTTCCCCTACTTCCACATATACTAGAGCCTTCCCTGTAGTAAGGAAAGGTCTTCCCAATATGATCGGAACTTCATAGTCTACCTCACAATACAAGATCACAAAATCAGCTGGCATGATAAATTTGTCCACCCGGATAAGTACATCATCAACTATATCCAATGGTCGCTTTATTGATCTATCTGCCATTTGCAATCTCATGGAAGTTGGCCTTGGTGGCCCAATACCCAAAGTCTTAAAAACTGAGTAGGGCATCAAATTGATACTAGCCCCTAGGTCACACAAAGCTTTTGCAAAGTCTGCACTCCCAATAGTGCAAGGGATTGTGAAAGCACCGGGATCCTCCAACTTGAGAGCCATTAAATGTACTATAGCACTAACTTGGTGGGGCATCTTGATAGTTTCATAGTCCATGGATCTTTTCTTTGTAACCAAATCTTTCATGAATTTGGCATAGCCAGGCATTTGCTCCAAAGCCTCCACCAAAGGCACATTGATGGATGAGCTCTTCATCATGTCAATGAACTTTTTAAAGTGATTATCATTCTTCTTCTTGGCTAGCCTTTAAGGATAAGGTGTAGGGGGTCTAGGCAAGGATTCCTTGACTTTTGGCACAACCGGTTCTGGCATGTCAATTACGTGTTCCCTAGACGGGTTCATGTCATTTTGCATTTCCACCTCGACATCTTGAATATTAATCCTCACATCTTCATTCACATTTTCATCAACCACATCCTCAACCACCAAAGGAACTTCACTTCTTGCAACTCAACTTCATCACCCAAAACTTGCTTTTGTTTGGAGGCATTCACATCATCGCCTCGTCCACTCCTAGTGGTCACCGCCATAACATGATTGTTCCTGCCCTTCGAGTTCACTACCATATCACTTGGTAGAGCACCCATAGGGCGTGTATTCAAGGACTGAGATATTTGACCTAGCTACACGTCCAAATTTCTAATGGAAGTATTGTAAGAAGACAATTGAGCATCCGAATCTGCATTCTTCTTCATCATTTGTTCGAACATCATTTCAATTCTACCCATATCATTGCTAGAAGAACTAGGACCCTAGGATGGAAAAGGTGGTGGATTGCTTGGTTATTGGTACATTGGGGGCCTTTGAAAACCTTGCCCCTGATTTCCCTGGTTATTGTTCCATCCACCTTGGTTGTTGTTGTTTCCCCAGTTTCCTTGATTGCTCTGATTGTTGTTTTGATTTCCCCAATTGTTGTTCCCTTGTTGGTGATTGTTCCAATTGTTGTTGCCTTGTTGTTGGTTGCCCCAATTATTGTTGCCTTGTTGTTAATTGCCCCAATTACCTTGGGATTGCCATTGTTGCTGTTGGTTGGCAGAATTGCCTCTTTGGCTTTGATAATTGTTCACATATTGTACCACTTCATTTTGCCCATCATAGCCATCGTCTTGAAACCCACTACCATCATTTTCAAATTGATCCGAATTCCCTTGGTTATGTTGACCTCTTTGCCTTCTTTGGTTCATTAGCATGTTAACACCCTCCATAGCATTCACTTGGCGAGGATTTTGGACTTGTTGTAACTATACCTTTGCTAGTTCGTTCTTGGTAGTTGTCAACTCTGCGAACGCCTGCACATGATCATGTAATTCTTTGTGCAAATGAATGACGGCGGGGTCACCCTGGGGCACATTGGCTCTACTTTGCCATGCAAAGGATTTATCCGCCATCTCATCAAGAATGGCACAAGCTTCTTCATACGTCCACTTCATAAAATTACCCCCAGCCAATTGGTTCACTATGTATTGATTTGTTGTATTGATGCGCCAATAGAAGGTTTGTTGTATCATTGCCTCTGTCATATCATTGTTGGGGAATTCCTTCATCATAGTTCTATATCTCTCCCAAATCTCATGCAATGGTTCGGTGGGCTCCTGCTTCAAAGCCAAGATCTCATCTTGCAAAGCTACCATATGTCCCGGTGAAAAGAACTTTGCTATGAACTTATTCGCCAACTCATCCCAAGTAGTGATAGAATGGTTGGGAAGTCGCTCAAGCCAATCCAAAGCCTTCCCTCTAAGTGAGAATGGGAAGAGTCTCAACTGGAGTGCATCTTCGGACACATTGGTTTGCTTGCTCCCCCAACAGGTATCCATGAACCCCTTGAGTTGTTTGTAAGCATTTTCAGTGGCAGCGCCTGTGAAGTAGCCACGTTACTCCAACAATGTTAGTACCATATTAGTAATTTGAAAATTGCCCGCCTGGATTTGAGGTGGGACAATTGTACTTGCATAGCCTTGGTTTGGGTGCACCCGAGGAACCGCTCTTGGAAGTGGCGGAGGAGGGTCTGGAATATTCTCATTAACATTGGCCTGGCAGCCTCTTCATTGTCCAAGAGGTATAAGAGGCACCTCCTCATCTCCATTGTCATTGACCTCCTTCCCGTAATCATATTTCCAAGAGGGTTATTAGCATTTAAGGCCATTTTGTACCTGAAGTATTGACACACATAAATTAGTAACAAAGAAGGAAGAATAACAATACAAAAAACTAACTATATAGATAGCCAAAATCGTTAGATGTGGCAGCGGTGCCAAAAAGGTGATCGTGGCCTACCCCGCACTGGCCTTGTTTTACCTGAGCTTTTTCTTGTCTTTGGCACTTGAGCAAGTTTCACTCATTTTGAGCTGATCTTTGATATCTTGTCAGTTTGTTGATCAAACCTGAAATCAAGCACAACTTGTGAGCCTTTTGGGACTATTTTGTATGAATTTCTAATCAAAGCATAAGCAAGAAGGAGTATAAAATGCATCAAAATCCCTAGTTATCAGTAAGGAGGTTCATTGAGGGGATTATTCAACCGATTCGACTTCAGATGACTGGGGAGACTATGAGTGAGATTACTTTCTAGGAGACGACCAATGTGGCTAGGAGAATGGAGATCGTTATATCGCAGGGAGGTGATCATGGTTCAGACAAGAGGCCTTGTCATTCAGGCAAATTTAGTGGTGCCTCGTCTAGAGGCAATGACTCATATGGTAGAGGCCATCCTCCTAGGCCTTATCAGTCAGCACTTTAGGTTTCTCATGATGCTTTAGGTGGTCGTGGTCCCCATATGTAATATTCTGATTAACAATCTTACGATGAACCACTAGCTCTTGTAAATGCACTGCCGCTTCAGATTTTCTAGGGTCGTCAGCCCCAGCAGCCGAGAGATTGTTTTACTTGTGGCGACACAAGGCACATTGCTAGGTATTGCCCTCGATCACTGAGTATCTCTCAACATCAGGGTTCCCGTGCTATGGTCCAGGCACCGAGTGTTCAACAGCCTACCCAGCCAACTAGGGGTGGGGCTAGATGTGCTAGAGGTAGAGGTAGAGGCATTAGAGGTGTAGGCCAGCCAGTAGCATGCCATCCCAGAGATATAGTTCAGGGTGGTAGGGCCCAGTCCTGATGTTATGCTCTTCCAGCCAGGCCTGAGGTTGAGGCTTTCGATCCAGTTATTACAGGTACTGTTCAGGTTTGTAGCAAAGATGCTTCAATTTTTTATTTGATCCAGGGTCTACATACACCTATGTGTCATCTTATTTTGCATCATATCTGCTCATGCCTAGTGATTCTTTGAGTACTCCTGTTTATGTGTCTACCCCATTGGGTTATTCTATTGTGGTAAATCGAGTCTATCATTTATACATAGTTGTGATTGGAGGTCTTGAAACTCATGTAGATTTGCTTCTTCTGAACATGGTTGATCTCATTGTCATATTAGGGATGGACTGGTTATCACCTAACAATGCTATCTTGGACTGTTATGCCAAGACTGTAACCTTGGCCTTGCTGGGTTTGCCTCGTTTAGAGTGGAGAGGGACTCCTGGTCATTCTATCCAAAGTGTTATCTCTTATGTAAAGGATCAACGTATGGTAGAGAAGGGGTGTTTGACCTATTTGGCATATGTTTCTGATTCTAGTGACGAGGTTCCTTCTATTGATTCTGTGCCTGTTGTTCGTGAGATTCCTGAGGTATTTCCTTCAGACCTACCGGGCATGCCACCCAATAGGGATATTGACTTTTGCATTGATTTGGATCCGAGAACTCAGCCCATTTCTATCCCACCGTATCGTATTGCCCCACCTGAGTTGCAAGAGTTGAAGGAGCAGCTACAAAACTTACTTGAAAAGGGTTTCATTAGACCCACGGTGTCACCTTGGGGTGCGCCAGTGTTGTTTATTAAGAAGAAGGATGGATTGATGCAAATGTGTATAGATTACTGGCAATTGAACAAGGTTACGATCAAGAACAAGTATCCCCTGCCGAGGATTGATGATTTGTTTGATCAGCTTCAGGGTGCTAAGGTATTTTCAAAGAGTGACATGAGGTCTGGCTACCATCAGTTGAGGATTAGGGCATCCGATGTCCCTAAGACAGCTTTCCGCACTCGGTACGAGCATTATGAGTTCTTGGTAATGTTATTCAGGTTGACAAATTCCCCAGCAGCTTTTATGGATTTGATAAACCGAGTGTTCAGGCCTTACTTGGATTTTTTCGTGATAGTCTTCATTGACGATATTTTGATCTATCCCGGTAGCCGAAAGGAGCACGAGCATCATCTTAGAGTGGTTCTTCAGACTTTGAGGGTGAGTCAGTTGTATGCCAAGTTTTTGAACTGTGAGTTCTGGTTGAGTTCAGTTGCATTCCTGGGTCATGTTGTATCAGTAGAGGGTATTTAGGTCGATCCAAAGAAGATTAAGGTAGTCAAGGACTGGCCTAGGCAAGCATCAGCTACGGAGATCCGGAGTTTCTTGGGATTGGCAGACTACTATCATCGGTTCATAGAGGGGTTTTAATCTATCGCAGCCTCAATGACCAGGTTGACCGAGAAGAGTGCCCAGTTTAGGTGGTCAGACGAGTGTGAGGCGAGATTTCAGAAGCTCAAGACAGCTTTGACTACGGTGCCAGTGTTGGTTTTGCCCACAGGTTCAGGGCCATATATAGTTTATTATGATGCATCTCGTATTGGGCTTGGTACGGTGTTTATGCTGGAAGGCAAGGTCATTGCATATGCTTCGCGGCAATTGAAGATTCATGAGAACAAATATCCGGTTCATGATTTAGAGTTGGTAGCCATTGTTCATACATTGAAGATTTGGAGGCATTATCTGTATGGCATGGCATATGAGGTGTTCACGGATCACAAGAGTCTGTAGTATTTGTTCAAGCAAAAGGAGTTGAATTTGAGGCAGAGAAGGTGGTTGAAGCTATTGAAATACTATGGTATAACCATCTTATATCATTCTAAAAAGGTCAATGTGGTGGCCGATGCTTTGAGTAGGAAGTCAGCCAGTATAGGCAGTCTTACTTACATTTCGGTCGGTGAGAGATCACTTGCCTTGGATGTTCAAGATTTGGCCAATCATTTCGTGGGGTTGGATGTTTCTGATCCCAGTCATATGTAGCTTGCACAGTCACTCATTCTTCATTATTGGAGTGTATTTGAGATCGGTAGTATGATGATCCCCATTTGTGTGTCCTTAGAGACACGGTGTAGCACGAAGGTGCTAAGTAGGTCACCTTAGGAGATGATGGAGTTCTGAGGTTGCAGGGTCGAGTTTGTGTGCCTAATGTGGATGTGCTTCGAGAGTTGATTTTAGAGGAGGCCCATAGCTCTCGGTACTCTATTCATCTGGGCGCCGCTAAGATGTATCAGAATTTGCGGTAGCATTATTGGTGGAGAAGAATGAAAAAGGATATTGTTGCATATGTGGCTCGATGTTTGAATTGTCAGCAGGTTAAGTATGAGCATCAGAGGCCTGGTGGGTTGTTCCAGAAGATTGAGATTCCTGAGTGGAAGTAGGAGCGTATTACTATGGACTTCATTATTGGACTCCCACGCACTCAGAGGAAGTTCAATGCAGTGTGGGTTATTACTGATAGGCTGACCAATTCAGCACATTTCATTCCTACTGCAGTCTTCTATTCTTCTGAAAGGTTAGCTGAGATCTATATCTGAGGGATTGTTCGTCTTCATGGTTTGCCTATATCTATCATTTAGGATTGAGGTACCCAGTTTACCTCACATTTCTGGAGAGCAATTCAGTGAGAGTTGGGCACCGGGTTAAGTTGAGCACATCACTTCATCCTTAGACAGACGGGCAGTCTGAGCAAACTATTCAGATTTTGGAGGATATGCTCCGATCTTGTGTCATTGGCTTTGGGGGCTCGTGGGATCAATTTTTGACTTTAGCAGAGTTTTCCTACAACAATAGCTACCAGTCGAGTATCCAGGTAGCTCCGTATGAGGCTTTGTATGGTAAGCAGTGTCGGTCGCCGGTTGGATGGTTTGAACCAGGAGAGGCTCGATTGTTGGGTATAGATCTGGTTCAGGATCCCTTGAACAAGGTCAGGATTATTCAACATAGGCTTCGTACAGCACAGTCCAGGCAAAAGAGTTATGCTGACCACAAGGTTCGAGATTTGGCTTTCATGGTCGGTGAGCGGCTAATGCTTTGAGTGTTGCCTATGAAGGGAGTTATGAGATTTGGGAAGAAGGGCAAGCTTAACCCTAGGTTCATTGGCCCGTTTAAGATTCTTGATGGAGTGGGAGAGGTGGCTTATAGACTTGTGTTGCCGCCGAGCTTATCAGCCGTGCATCCAGTGTTTTATGTGTTCATGCTTCGGAAGTATCACAGCGATCCATCCCACGTGTTAGATTTCAGCACTATCCAGTTGGACAAGGATTTGTCCTATGAGGAGGAGGCGGTAGCTATACTACAACCGGCAGGTTCGTCAATTGAGATTGAAGAGTTTTGCTTCTGTTCATATTCAGTGGAGAGGTCAGCCTGCTGAGGCATCGACCTAGGAGTCCGAGTCCGATATGTGGAGCCATTATCCCCATCTTTTCCCTGACTCGGGTAATTTCTTCTTATGTCCGTTCGAGGACGAACGATTGTTTTAAAAGTAAATTCTGCATTCCGAGGCCTTAAAAACCTTTTTGTCTCACATCGATTTGCATGCACAGTCCGGACGCATAGCCGGAAAGTCTATATGTAAAATCTATGAAAATGATAAAGTTTGGCTTTAAAATGAATTAAGTTGACTTCGGTCAATATTTTGGGTAAACGGATTTGGACACATTATTTGATGGTCCTGGAGGGTCCGTAGGAAAATATGGGACTTGGGCATGTGTCCGGAATCAAATTCCGAGGTCCCAAGCCCGAAAAATAAATTTTTAAAGAAAATTATTTTTTGAAATTATATATGAGTTTTGGAAATTAAATGTGATTCAAAATGTATGGTATCGAGCCCGTATTTTTGATTTCTGCGCCCGGTAAAGGTCTTATATGTGATTTAACATAAGTCTCTCAAATTTACTAAGAAATGGACTTGAAACGACGTGAATCGGATTGTATTTTAGAAAATTAGAAATTGTGAAGTTCTTAAGAAAATTTTATGATTTTGATGCTAAATTCATAGTTGTTGATGTTATTTTAGTGATTTGAATGCACAAGCGAGTCCGTATGATGTTTTTAGGTTGGGGTGCATGTTTGATTTGGAGCCCCGAGGGCTCGGATGAGTTTTGGATAGGCCACAGGGTGAATTTTTGGACTTAAGGAATTGCAGGCTTCAGCTATTTCTGTGCAGGCCTGCTGGCTTCGCATTTGCAACGCCTGGCTCGCAAGTGCGAGGGCTTGGTCGCAATTGCAAAAGCAACCCATGCTAGCCTATCTTCGCAATTGCAAGGATTTTGATAGCAAATGCGATCCCCCAGCTTGAGGCCAGGCGTCGCAAATGCGACATATGGATCGCAATTCCCAGCTCGCAAATGCAAGCCCTTTTTCGCAAATGCGAACCTAGCAGAGGTCGGGGTCTGCAATTGCGAACCCAGTTTGCATTTCCCATTTCTACAACCTGCAATTTTTATACTTAGCCGAAAATCAACCATTTTCATATCTTTTCAAAACACAAACTCCCTAGGACAATTTTTCAAGAACAACTCTTCTTCCAAATCAATTGTAAGTCAATTTTAACTCGTTTTCTTCAATCATTAACATCTTTTAACATGATTTCAACTCAAAATCAATGATTTTCATGGAGAAAATTGGGTATTTTGGGTAGAACCTAGGTTTTTCAAAAATTGGGAATTTCGACCTCAATTTGAGGTCCGATTTCAAAATAAATTATATATTTGGGTTCGTGGGGAATGGGTAAGTGGGTTTTGGTTCAAACCTCGGGTTCTGACCATGTGGACCCGGAGGCGATTCTTGACTTTTTGGGTAAAACTTTGGAAAATTCATTTTCATGCATTGGAATTGATTTATTTAGCGTTTATTGATGTGATTGAGTAACTTGTGACTAGATACGAGCGAATTGGTGGTGAAATCAACGGGTAAAGCGATAGTTGAGACGTGAATTCTGTTCGTGGCATCGAGGTAAGTGTGTAGTCTAACCTTAGCTTGAGGGATTAGGAGTCGAGTCTTATTTGTTACGTGTTAATTGTGGAGTACGACGTATAGGCATGTTGACGGGTATCTATACGTCGGTGTCAAGCATGCTCGTGACTCTTGTATTGTAATCAATATGCCTCCGTTGTGGTTTATTGCGCTTCATATGAGAATTTTATTATTGTTCCCTTGCCGAGATGTTATCATCATTATTGTTCCCTTGCTGGGATGTTATTATCGTTGTAGTTCCCTTGCCGGAATGTTATTATCATTATAGTTCCCTTGTCGGGATGGTATTATTATTATTATTATTACCTTATCAGGACGTTTGTGCTAATATTATTGTTCCCTAGATTCTTTGATTGGTGTTGATAAAATAAATAGGAGCGGGTTGCACGTCTGCAACGGTAATTTATGAAATGGGAGCGGGTTGCACGCCTGCAACATGATATGTAAAATGGGAGCGGGTTGCACGCCTGCAACGATAAAATGTGAAATGGGAGGGGCTTACACGCCTGCAATGGTAAAATGTGAAATGGGAGCGCGTTGCACGCCTACAACGATAATATATGAAATGGAAGCAGGTTGCACGCCTGTAACGGTGATATGTGAAATGGGAGAGGGTTGCACGCCTGCAACGGTAATTTATAAAATGGGAGCGGGTTTGCATGCCTGCAATGATATCATATATAATGGGATTGGGTTGCATGCCTGCAACAGTATCACTTGTGTGTCTGTTATTAGATTTCCTTATTTTGCTGGTAATTGATTTAGAACATTTCTTATGTTTTCTCTACGGTCGTTCTGTTGTTATCTATTACTCCCCGTAGCATGTTTCCCCCACCCAACTTTAGTTGTGATTATCTATTTCTATTTCTGCTGTATATGATTTAACTGCACAAGTTATTTGGTGGTCTGGTCCTAGCCTCGTCACTACTTCGCCGAGGTTAGTCTAGGCACCTACCAACACATGGGGTCGGTAGTGCTGATACTACACTCTGCACTCTTTTGTGCAGATCCTAATGCTATTGACTTTGGACCGTAGATTGGGTGTCTACCTTCAGTCCATGTGGAGATCCAAGGTAGACCTCCAGACGTTCGCAGGACCTAGCGTCTCCCTCTATCCCTTTATTTCTGTTTCATTTCCTTAATTCAAAAATAGTGTATCGTTTATTTTCAGACTTTGTAGGTAATAAATCTTAGATCATCTGTGAAACTGTGACACCAGTTCTGGGTAGTTGAGGTTCAACCAGTTATTTGGATACATGTTCAGATATTCTAATGCTTTTCTTTCGCTTATTTTAAAATTTTTGTTGTTTTTACATTATTGGTTTTAATTATTAAAGAGTATAAATGGGTAAAAAGGTAATTTATTAAATATTCGGCTTGCCTAGCTTACATTAGTAGGTGCCATCACGATTCTTGAAGGCAAAAATCCGGGTCGTGACAAGGTACCTCTTCGGATGATGAGTTTTTGATCAATTTGTAAGGAGGATAATTAAGTTTTTTAGGAGGGAATTTTAGTAATTTGACTTTTTAGTTTAGGCATTCCCATTTTTATAATAACTAGATATAAATATAGATATAGATATAGACAATAAAAATGAAAAAGAACAAGAAAGAGAAAAGAAACCATGACAAAAAGATGTCATTCTCCAATTATATATTTTATCTCTATATCATAAGAATATGTTTGTTAATATTAAATAACTTGCTTCTAATACAACAAGAAAAACAAAGGAATATAGATTTACAAATATGTATTCTTTAAATTTGGTCCACATTCAAAACTAAATAAATTAGAGCTTCATCTTCATCTTTGGACACATGATAAATAAGCTTATGAACTATGGCAATCTGACAAAAGTATTGTTCAATGATGTTATTGCTCTCGTTCAAAGAAAGAATGATATTATTTTCCAATGAATATATATAACAAAAATTCCAATTCAATGATGTTTTGTACTAAGTCAATTGAATTACAATTTTTTTCCCGTACAGTATAATTGAATTAAGATTTATGTGCAACGCACGTACGTAGAACTAGCATGTGAGTAATGTTAATTCTAATTTGTCACATATGCACAAAGAGTTTAAGGTGACCTATAAATTTGTTGTTTTTAATATAAACCGTTTAATCTTTAATGATTAATAACACGTATATTATATTTTTTTATTATTTATTAAATATTCGATTTGCCTAGCTCACATTAGTTGGCGCCATCACAATCCCTGAAGGTGGAAAATTTGGGTCGTGACAAGGCACCTCTTCGGATGATGAGTTTTAGTTCAATTTGTAGAGGATAATTAAGTTTTTTAGGAGAGTATTTTAGTAATTTGGCTTTCTAGTTTAGGCCTTCCCACTTTTATAATAACTAGATTGTATCCATGTAACGACCAGACTGGTTGTTTTGAACCCTAGTGCATCGTTCAGCAGTCTAAGGCCACGAGAACCTTCATTTAAGGTGTTATGACTTGTACGCGTGGTCAAAATTGAATTTCGGGAAGTTCGAACTTGATTTGGGAAGAGAATTCTCATTTTGGAAGCTTAAAGTTGAAAGAATTAACTAGGGTGGGATTTTTGAGTAAACGACCTCGGAATCAGGATATGAAGGTTCCAGCAGGTTCATGTGATGATTTCGGACTTGGGCGTATGCCCGGTTCGGGTTTTGGATAACCCGGGAGCATTTTGGTACCTATTGTGGAAGTTAGCATTTTAGATAAAATTTCATAAGTTTGGCTTGAAGTGAATTTCAGTGTTATCGATGTCCGTTTGGGATTTCGAGTCTGGGAGAAGCTCCGTATGGTAATCTCGGAGTTGGGAGCGCGATCAGAAGTGAATTCGGAGGTTCGCAGGTCATTTTGGAGCCATTCAGCTAAGGATAGAAATTTGAAGGTTTTTGAGAAGTTTGACCAGAAGTGGACTTTTTGATATCGGGGTTGGAATTCGATTCCGAAAGTTGGAGTAGGTCCGTAATGACGAATATGACTTGTCTGCAAAATTTCAAAGTCAATCGGGCGTGATCTGATAGGTTTAAACATCAAAAGTAGAAGTTTGAAATTCTAAAGTTCATAAAGCTTGAATTGGAGGTCGATTCATGATTTTAGTGTTGTTTGATGTGATTTGAGGCCTCGAGCAAGTCCGAAATGTGTTTGGGACTGGTTGGGGTCCCCGGGGCCTCGGTGGATTCTGGGTGTTTAACGGATCGAAAATGGAATTTTATGAAGGCTGAGGTTGCTGGTTGCTATGATAACCGCACCTGGGAGAAATGGGATGCAGGTGCGGAGCCGCAGATGCGGTTTGGACCAAAGTGAAGGGGACCGCAGATGCAATCGAGGAGACGCAGATGCAGAACTGCACCTGCGGCGGTTGAATCACAGAAGCGGATGAGGGGCAGCCTGGTAAGGACCGCATATGCGGTATTGGAACCGCACCTATAGAACTGTAGGTGCAAAAAATGCTGGAGGCAGTGAGGTTGTTTTAAATTCGGGATTTGGTCATTTTTCTCTCATTTTCTCTTGGTATGGGCGATTTTGGAGAGCTTCAAGTGGGGTTTTTCATCATCAACACAAGTTTTGGAGCGTTGTGCATCAATTTGAGTTTCGGAAGGGCGTGGAAGGCCGGTTATGGATCTTCGGAGTGAGGTGAGTCTCCTTTCTAACCTTGTAATAGGGAATCGTCCCCATAGGTAAAATAATTGGTTATGTGCTCCTATTTGTGGGGGCTACGTATGCACGAGGTGACGAGAGTCTGTGCGTAGCTACTATTATGCTATTGTCCGGGTAGTTTAGGACCCAAAAGTATGCTATACTTAGATTATTTGTGAACTTATTGACAGCTTGAATTGATTAAATCACATCGAATTAGTAAATAAATTTCTAAACAGATAAAACTTCATCTTTCTTAAATGGTTAAAAGGTGATTTGCTTTCTTTCGATAATTGCTCCATGTGGACTTCTTGATTGACTGTCTGTGTGTGTTTATTTTTTGAATGGGCCGAATGCCTCAGCAGATTAAATAGATGCATCGATGGTTCGCGCCGTTCGACCCTCGGCAGTGCACAATTTATTTTCTATTGGATCGGTTGTACGCATCGGCATGATTTGCGCATGCTTGTATTACTACCTTGAACTTATTAAAGTTGTTATTACCTCTTCCTGGCTTGAGAATATTTGGATAAATAATAACAAGGAATTTGGAAATTTCGTATAAAAGAAATAATTGTTTACTTGTTTTCTTCTATTGGATTAAAATCATGTTTATAGAAATCCACGATTTAATGTATCATTGACATCACATTATTGGACCCTTAGTAAGTGTCGAAGTCGACCTCTCGTCTGTACTTCTTCGAGATTAGACAGGATACTTACTGAGTATACGTTGTTTTTGTACTCATACTACACTTCTGTGCATTTTTGTTGCATAGGCTCATGGGTTATTAGTGGCCTACTGGGCGTAGCAGCACGAATGATACTGAGACTAGGTGAGTTGCATTATTCGAGGCAGCCCGCAGCTAGTATAGTCCCTTCTAGAATATTGTATTTACTTTCTGTCCACTGTATTCCGGACGGATGTTGTATTTTATTTCCTTCTTAGTAAATGCTCATGCACTTGTGACACCGGTTATGGGATGGTTTTAAAATATTTTATATTAATTACTTATTATTTAATTTGAATTAAAGCGGTTATTTTTTTATTTATAAAAATTGAAGGAAATCTTAGTTTCAAGATTGTTAAAATGAGAACTTCATCAAATAGTTTGGTTCGCTTGCCTGACAGTAGTGTCCGGTGCCATCACGACCCTTAGTGGATTTTGGATCGTGACAACATGGTATTAGAGCACTAGGTTCCTAGGGTCTCACCAGTCATGAGCAAGTCTAGTAGAGTCTCGCGGATCGGTACAGAGACATCTATACTTATCCTCGGGAGGCTGCATGACTGTTAGGAGTACTTCCCTTCTTGATTCCTTATCGTTCGATTTGATCCTTGGAGGTGTATGCCTTTAATTCATTCCTACTCAATCTTACGCAACGCGAACCACTTGTTATAAATTGCGATTTGAAGAACCATAATGGTACTACAGATGTGGTACGAGATGTTTCTCCCAGTGTAGCTGATCAAATTATTATCGTCGCTTTGTAGAAGGATATTTTATTGTTTCAGCCAAGTAACGGTGCTTCTGAGGGCTCTGAGGCTAGACACAAGTTACCATGATGCTTATGAACGATTGTTCCGCAGTAATGATATGATGGTAGGATGTTTGCCTATGTGTCGGGGCAGTGAATGACTTGTAGGGAGGTTTACTTAGTGCATAATCAAGAGATTCAGTATTTTATTCTTGGCAGCGGAAAGACAATCAGACTAAGAATGGCCAGATGTGGGTTGATGGAGTAACGAGGCTTGGTATTTGCGAGCGTGGAGGAATTCTCATCTGTGATGAGGTGTCATTGTCCTTGTTGAATGTACTAAGCTCGCCGGATTTATGACCTTCTACAATTCGCCTTTGGGGCAAGCAATTGTGAAATAGTATCTAAAATGCGTCTGTCAGATATCGTAGGGTGAGGTAGTTCAGGGTTGAATAAGTGTTTCTAATGTCGACGGTATGAGAAAGATGATCTTCCAAAAGGTATAAAGTTAGCAAAAATTGTGGGTTCAAGTGCAATGAAGATAGATTTTATTTAAGGCAGTAGCTGAGCATCAAAGGATGAGGAAAGACATGTGGGAAGTGTCAGTCGGTGGCTAAAATTTCTAGAAGGCCGAGTATAAGAGGCTAAGGGTCGAGTAGTCGATTAACGGTATGAGTTACGCCAGAGTGGGAGAGTGGCGAAGTTGTATATGGGCTTTGCAGTGGGATGACCACGCACCTTAAGGAGAGTTTGGAATGATTTGAGAATATTAGTGATTGGTGATTGGGATCTATGGATTTAATTTGAAGTATGGGCTATTATACAATAAGAGATTTGATATAACAGGAAGGAGCTGCTTGAATGAAGAAGGATACGACATAACTTTGAATTGGAAAACACATTTAATTGATGTCCATGAGGGGTGAACGAACTTGTGTAGCTGGAGAGTGAGCTCGGACTCAGGATAAGTTATTGATGTCGTAGTGATTGTACCCCATGCAACAGCCTTGGAAGATGTCGGGGAGTGATTTCTACAGGTGGGTTATTCATGTGAGCAGGTTAGCGGCCGCATGGTTGGCGAGGCTTCTGCGAAGAATTCTATTGGTTATACAGCAAAAGGATCGGTCGTGCGAAGGTTGTTGATGATTCAGAGTATAAAAAGGGGGGTTCTACTATAAGATACCAAGAATTTTGGCGGTCGATTGTGCAAGGTTATGTCAATAAGAGATTAAGAATCTGTGTGAACTCTAGAGTTGTGTAATAGTGGCTTTGAACTAAGTGGCAGAGTCCCACCATCTATGATTGGGTTGTATGGTTAACTACTTGTGAGGTTCCTGGTTATTAGCGCATTTATGGGCTTTTTCCGTTACGGGAAAGGACCATAAGTGGTAAATTGAGTAGGGAATTGTTAAAGGTGTGCTATGGTTGGCCTTATTGGCTCATGTTCAGATTTGGAAAAGATTCAAGATTCGTGCTTTGTATAGATGCGGGTTCCAAGGGAAGTGATTTGGCCGGGTGGTTCGCCGAGAGGGTATTCATGTGATAGAAGATTCATGGAGTTTATTATATTTGGGACCAAGTCAAAGCGGGTGGCTCTCAACAACGGTTCTAGTGGATTCAAGGTAGTAAATTATGGTGCCTAATGATTTCGAGCCTATAGGTATGGTTAAGAACCAAGCTTGGTAGCAGCCTATGAGAAGAGGCACAAAATATTCTATGATGTTTTGACTTGCGATGTAACAATTGGGAGGTACGAAATGGTTCGTGGGATTTGAGACAGCATGGTCTTATAATTCAAGGTCACTCGGGATGAGTGCGGATGGAGGGTGTTATATGGTGAATGGAGTTATTATTATTTTTAAGGCAATCAAGGATAAATTGGAAGAAGATAGAATGGTTAACACTGGTTGAATTAGCATATTGGCGGCAGTAATCAGTTCCTTCAGCGAATTATGCAAGTGATTTGTGGCAGCACGTGTGAGGCTTGTCGACCGCCGTAATTGATGCTATTCAGGAATATCCTACCGTTACGGCCTGTTATGTGTAGGTGGATCTCGGAAGGGCTATAATGGATTAGACCACTACTTAGAGATTTGCATATTTCCACGGTTGTGAGAATTCGCCTGTGTGTTGCTATGGTTCTCCTGAGTTAAGTGAAAAGCTTTTATATGATGAAGTGTTAGCCTAATAGTGGTTCCGAAGCTATGATGAAAAGCGTGTTCTATCATATGTTGGCATGTTAGTAGCAATGAGTGTCATGGAATTTGAAGTAAAGATCAAGGTAACAGCTCAGTATGGACAAAGATGTCACGAGCTCGGATGAGAAGGAAAGGAGTTTCGATGTTTAAGGTAAGTTGGTATTGTCTTCAGCGTCACCTGAGATCGGTGTTTGAAAAAGGCTTCGCATCCTGGTTAATGATTCTTGATCACTTTTTAGCGTTAGTACAGCCGGTGGTTTGGAGGTACGACCTAGTTATTTGTTATGGTAGGTTGTGGGAGTGTGTCTCACAGGAATATTGTATAAGTGTGGCAGGTAGTCACTTGATTGATTAAAGACTTAAACCAAGTATGAAGGTTGTGATAATATCAGTGATTTGAGAATATATTCCTGAAGGGCATTCAGTCTATTAAGTTATGGACTGTGGAGCATTTCCCTAGTTATGATGGTTGTTCTTATACGTTATGAAAGAAAGGAGAGTTACTATGGACCTTGGAAAGGTTATTAGCCTAGTCAGTGCGACCATAATCAGTTTGAGGTTTGTGGATGGATTCAAATGTGAATATAGGCTCTATATCAGGCCAAACGTGTTCATTTCAGTAATGAACTCCTTAATGAAAGAGTAGTCGGGGTGTTATTTTATCATCGGCTATTTCATGTAATGATGTATTGTGTCATGTGAGTTGTGAGATGGCTTGGTGAAATTCTTATGTATTGAGGTTTCGCGTAGAGGTGAAGTTATGTGAGCAGGATGGCTCTTGAGATTCAGATCGTATATCGCACCTCAGTTGTGCTTGAGTTTTGTAGCTTATAGTGCTATATGTTCCCTCAGGGATGGCATTATCCACTTAGTGTACTCGTGACCAATATTCGATATTTTATTGTAATGAGCAATTTAGCTCGATGTGCAGCTCATTGTGTGAGTTCTACGTGTGGATTGGGTGGTACGCCCCCATGGTTATGCTATTTGGATCGGGTTGCGCGTCGTAACAATGTGATGTTGAGTATAGTTTTCTATATGCTATTTTTGTATGCCTTGCTTCCTATTTTCTAAGGAAAGTCCGTATTAGTGCGTGAGTTAGGTAGTTCCTTCCAGAGTTCATTTTCCTTTTGTATCGCATTCGAATTGGTAGCCTATTGGCACATTGTGGCATCATATGAGACTTTTGATTATGTCCGGGGTGGCTTATTGCCTGAGCAGTTCGTACTGGGTGAGACGAGATCATTGGATTTAGGATTAATGCAATCTGACTATATGGAGTATATTAAGGGTCTAAGATCATTATTTGGTTCAGAACGAGGTGATGGTTCTTGTTAGGAGTATAGACCCAATGATTTGTTGATTCGGTAGTCGGTTATGAATTTCTACACATGTCTTCCATTATGGCGGTATTGTAAGAATTAGAGCAAGACCTATGAATGTCATGCGATGCAATGAGAGCATCAGATTCGTAGAATTTCGATTAAATTGATCAGAGAATATTATTGTGGTCCTATGAGTAAAGTGGTGCAAGTTGTGAATTCAGCTAAGGTATGCAGTCGTATTTTGGGGCTATGTATAGTTATTGATACGGTGAGCGTATGTTGGAAACAGGTCGGGCATAGAATTCTAGAGTTGGAATTAGGCTCTAAGGCTTATCTGCTTGAATAAAAGGAAATATCTTCAGAATTGATCAAGCTAATGTGCTCAACTGAGTTGTGGTAGCACGAGAAGGTGCATGAGGTGTTAAACATTAATTTCAGACTACTTCATTGTAGTTCTTAGCACGTTCAAGGACGAACGTATGTTTAAGTGGGAGAGAATGTAACGACCAGACCAGTCATTTTGAACCCTAGCACGTCATTCAGCAGTCTGAGGCAACGAGCAACTTCATTTCAGGAGTTATGACTCGTACGCGTGGTCGGAATTGAATTTCGGGAAGTTTGGACTTGATTTGGGAAAAGAATTCTCATTTCGGAAGCTTAAAGTTGAAAGAATTAATTTGGATGGGATTTTTGAGTAAACGGCATCGGAATCAGGATCTGAAGGTTCCAGTAGGTTCGTATGATGATTTCGGACTTGGGCGTATGCCCGGTTCGGGTTTTGGATAACCCGGGAGTATTTTGGTGCATATTGAGGAAGTTAGCATTTTAGAAGAAATTTCATAAGTTTGACTTGAAGTGCATTTTAGTGTTATCGATATTCGTTTGGGATTCCGAGTCATGGAGAAGCTCTGTATGGTGATCCCGGAGCTGGGACGCGATCCGAAGTGAATTCAGAGGTCCATAGGTCATTTTGGAGCCATTCAACTAAGGATAGAAATTTGAAGGTCTTTTAGAAGTTTGACCGGAAGTGGACTTTTTGATATCGGGGTCGGAATCTAATTCTGAAAGTTGGAGTAGGTCCGTAATGTCGAATATGACTTGTCTGCAAAATTTGAAGTCAATCAGGCGTGATTTGATAGGTTTAAACATCGAAAGTAGAAGTTTAAATTTCTAAATTTCATGAAGCTTGGATTGGAGGTCGATTCATGATTTTAGCATTGTTTGATGTGATTTGAGGCCTCGAGCAAGTCCGCAATGTATTTTGAGACTGGTTGATATGATTGGTTGGGGTCTCGGGGGCCTCAGGTGGTTTCAGGGTGGTTAACGAATTGAAAATGGAATTTTAGGAAGGCTAAGGTTGCTGGTTGCTGTTATGACGACACCTCCGAGAAATAGGCCGCATATGCGGCCAGAGGAGCCGCAGATGCGGTTTGGAACAAAGTGAAGGGGGCCGCAGATGCGGTCGAGGAGCCGCAGATGCAGAACCGCACCTGCGACAGTTGAGTCACAGAAGTGGAAGTGGGGCAGCACGGTGAGGACTGCAGATGCGGTACTGGAACCGTAGAAGCGGCCATAGGACCGCAGGTACGAAAAGTGCTGGAGGCAGTGGGGTTGTTTTAAATTCGGGATTTGGTCATTTTCCTCTCATTTTCTCTTGGTTTGGGCGATTTTGGAGAGCTTCAAGTGAGGGTTTTCATCATCAACACAAGTTTTGGAGCGTTGTGCATCAATTTGAGTTTCGGAAGGGCGTGGAAGGCCGGTTATGGATCTTCGGAGCGAGGTGAGTCTCTTTTCTAACCTTGTAAGAGGGAATAGTCCCCATAGGTAAACTAATTAGTTATGTGCTCCTATTTGTGGGGGCTACGTATGCACGAGGTGACGAGAGTCTGTGCGTAGATACTATTATGCTATTGTCCGGGTAGTTTAGGACCCAAAAGTATGCTATACTTCGATTATTTGTGAACTTATTGACAGCTTGAATTGCTTAAATCACATCGAATTAGTAAATGAATTTCTAAACAGATAAAACTTCATCTTTCTTAAATGGTTAAAAGAGGATTTGCTTTCTTTGGATAATTGCTTCGTGTGGACTTCTTGATTGACTGTCTGTGTGTGTTTATTTTTGGAATGGGCCGAACGCCTCTGCAGATTAAATAGATGCATCGATGGTTCGCGTCGTTCGACTCTTGGCAGTGCACAATTTATTTTCAATTGGATCAGGCCATACGCCTCGACATGATTTGCGCATGCTTGTATTGCTACCTTGAACTAGGTGTGTTGCATTATTTGAGGTGGCCCGCACCTAGTATAGTCCCTTCCAGTATATTCTATTTACTTTCTGTCCACTGTATTCCGGACGGATGTTGTATTTTATTTTCTTCTTAGTAAATGCTCATGCACTTGTGACACCGGGTTCTGGGATGGTTTTGAAATTTTTTGTATTAATTGCTTATTATTTAATTTTAATTGAAGCGGTTATATTTTTTATTTATAAAAATTGAAGGAAAATATTTGTTTTCAAGATTGTTAAAATGAGAACTTCATCAAGTAATTTTGTTGGCTTACCTGACAGCAATGTCCGGCGCCATCACGACCCTTAAAAAGGTATTACAATCAGTGTTCTTAGACAAAAAATCCAAAAAGCCCCCTTAACAAGGTTTTTTTCTCACTATATATAAGGAAAAACCTCCTTCTAAACTCTAAAAGACATTTCTGATGGAATATTCTAAAGTATATTCCTAGCGCCTCCTGTTGGGCCTATGCTACTATAAAAGTCATACGTCCTTTGTTCACTGTCTATCGTCCTCCACAGGACGTCGAGCTATGAAGATCCCGTCTTTTGTCGTATTTGTCAAGAGCCGTGGTCATCCAAATTTGGACCCATACATTATCCATTAGCATCTAGTCTGCACAGAGTTTCATGCAAATAGTATAGTAAAAATACATTCCTAAGTATTATAGTAATTTTTGTTAACTTTTAAATTGTCTTTTCAGTTCAATTTTGGTATTAAACAGACTAAAATATTTTGGTCTACGAAAATTTAAACTTATAACCAATTCATGTGAATAATTTGAAATTACTAAAAATTGGATGAGCAATTACAATCCATAAAAATCACTTAAATCTCAAGAAGTATCAATCACCAATGATATTATATATAGAACTAAAAAACTAAAATATAAAATATCAAGCTCCGAGACAGTACGCAGAGGAGTAATAAAGAAATAATAGGAGAAGAGAACTTATATAAAATAATTGGATTATCCTTGAACTATATGGCACCGATGATAAGAATTCTAAATGCATAAATTATAAGAATCCTAGGGAAAAGTTTAACTTTGATTGAATAATGTAAATCGTATGAATCCTAATGGAAATAAACTATAAACTTTGTACGGTTGCATATGTGCAATTTGAATGTAAGATGAATTCTAACCTTGGTTAGTTACAATTATATTCTATAATTATACAAATATTTAATGGCATAAAAGTCAATCAAATTTTCAGGGATATTTTAGCTGTTCAACATTTAGCATAAAATATTCGTGCTTTTATAATAATATAGATTGTTTTCGGACACGTACGTTGCACGTGTATTCCATGTTAATTATATAAAACTTTATAAAATGATATTAATAAACTACATTACAACTTTATAGAATTTATATTACTATATTAAAAACAACATAGTTGACCTCAACAAACATAAACAGAAAAAATGGTATAAATATATTGTTTGTTGAATAACATCCTGCATCTACCATTGCCCGGAATGAACCAAAATAAAGAATACAAATGAAGGAGAAAAAAATAGAATGAAACAATAAGGATATTGTCTCATCCCAAGATATTTACCGTGAAATTGAACAAACAAGATGGCTTAAAGAAGTCAAGCCCACTAATGGACGACAATTAGCATATACCTGAAATTAAACTTTTTGGTTACATTAGTAAGGAAATAAGTAACAATTAAGCACTATTCCTAATTAAAATTAGCTAGGACTGTATTGTATATCCAAATAATTTTCATAAACAAAGATACTCATTTTATGACAATAATAATGAAAAAAATACATATAAAAACTATAGAATTAGCATAACACTCATGAAACTACCAGGAAAAGGAAAAAAATAATACCTGATTAGACTTGTAAATGAGTTGTTGCAAATGGTGAGCAGATTTGCCTAATAAAAAAATATATTTTATGAAACAAAAAGTATTTTTCCATTTGACAATGATTTGATAGGGGAAGAATTGTTTTACTTGATTTAGCTGTTCACTTTATAAAGTTAAAAAAAATGAATTGTAACAATTATTGGAAGCTGAATAAACAATTATTGAATAGGTATGCCAAAGGTTGAGATATTTTATTTGCAGTAATGTCCCGAAAGAGAAAACAACATCTAGAATATGAATAGACACTAAGTTATTGCATGAATCTAAAAATCTCAATTCTCATTTATCATGCTCATAATACAAATTTATTATTTCTTGGAAGGTAATTTTTATTTTTAGTAATATCATAGGGTAGTATTTAAGTAAGGGGTAATTTGGTCATTTAACTTTTAAAGGATATTTAAGTAAAATAACTTTATCTAAAATTCTTCACACTTATAATATAGTATGATATGATGATAGTCTCTTTGCACGTGCATTTGCCATGACCCGGATTTTCCACCCTCGGGGGTCGTGATGGCGCCTACTCGTAGAAGCTAGGCAAGCCACAAATCATAAACTCTTAACTCCTTTATTTTAAATCCTTTTATCAATCATAATAACAAGCATTAGATATTTAAATAACAACGAAAATATGAAATTTAAAGCGAAATACTTAAATTAAATAAGGTGAACAATAATGTAGAAATCAACATATGCCTCTACCTAAGAACTGGTGTCACAACACTCGCAGACTACTAAGGGCACTAAATACAACCATTTGAAAGAAATATAATAATGTTTGTCTCGAATACATGAGATAACAGAATGAAATATAAGATAGAGGAGACGCCGGGCCTGCGGACGCCTGCAAGACTACCTCGGTGAACTGAAAGCTGGCTCCCGAGCTACTGCTGTGCACCAAATGCTACTCCGGGATCTGCACATAGTGCAGAGTGTAGTATTAGCACAACCGACCCCATCTTCTGGTAAGTGCCTAGCCTAACCTCGGTGAAGTAGTGACGAGGCTAGACCGGACCACCACATAAACCATAGTATATATACAGCTGAAACAGAGATACAAAGATAACCAACCAATATGGGAGGGGGAACATGCTGTAGGGAAGATAACAACTCCGAGTAAAAGTAGTCAGGTAATGAAGAAAACAATATAACTTAGACATCAATAAAGAATCAGAAATCAATAAGTGCACGGCATCACCCTTCGTGCTTTTACTCTCGTCCTCACCAAGCAATGATACAATAAAAACGTGCACGACATCACCCTTTGTGCTTTTACTCTCTTTCCTCACCAAAGCAATTATATGATAAAGTGTGCACGGCATCACCCTTCGTGCTTTTACTCTCTTTCCTCACATATAATCAATAGAATCGGCACAGAATGGTACATCGTATGGCACGACATCACCCTTCGTGCTTTACACTCTTTTCTCACAATAACAAACAATGCCCGGCATCACCCTTCATGCGTTAACACTCTTCCTCACCCAAAACAACAATCACAAACAATGAGCAAGGGAATAAACAAAATAATAATAGAAATACCGGCAAGGGAACACAATTAAATAATTAAATTCCGGCAAGGGTACAACATCAATAATCTCAACATCCCGGCAAGGAAGATAATCCACAAAGCAACAATATCCCGGCAAGGGTACAATTTAATAACTTTTTCTCTTTCTTTCACTTTTATTTCATAACTCACTTTACCACTTGAGCCAATGCTCTAAAGGGTTTAATCATCTCATATACTTTCACAATTGTAATATAACTTGAGCCAATGCTCCTCTATGTTCATAGGTCACAATTTTTGCAATGACCCGACCGTCATTTTGAGCCCTAGCACGTCGTTCAACAGTCTGAGGCCATGAGCAGCTTCATTTCAGGTGTTATGACTTGTACGCGTGGTCGGAATTGAATTTCAGGAAGTTCGGAGTTGATTTGGGAAGAGAATTCTCATTTCGAAAGTTTAAAGTTGAAAGAATGAACTAGGATTTAATATTTGAGTAAACGACCTCAGAATCGGGATCTGAAGGTGTCAGCAGGTTCGTATGATAATTTCGGACTTAGGCGTATACCCGGTTCAGGTTTTGGATAACCCGGGAGCGTTTTGGCGTAGATTGTGGAAGTTAGCATTTTGGAAATTTTTTTTTAAGTTTGGCTTAAAGTGCACTTCAGCATTATCGATGTCCGATTGGGATTCTGAGACTGGGAGTAGCACCGTATGGTAATTCTGGAGTTGGGAGCGTGATCAAAAATGAATTCGGAGGTTCGTACGTCATTTTGAAGCCATTTGGCTAAAGATAGAAATTTGAAGGTTTTTGAGAAGTTTGACCAAAAGTGGAGTTTTTGATATCGATATGGGAATCCAATTCCGGAAGTTAGAGTAGGTCCGTAATATCAAATATGACTTGTGTGCAAAATTTGAGGTCAATCGGACATGATTTGATGAGTTTAAACACCGAAAGTAGAAGTTGGAAAGTTTAAAGTTCATAAAGCTTAGATTGGAGGTCGATTGATGATTTTAGCATTGTTTGATGTGGTTTTAGGCCTCGAGCAGGTCCGTAATGTGTTTTGTGATTTCTTGGTATGATTGGTTGGGGTCCCAGGGGTCTCGGGTAGATTCCGGGTGGTTAACGGATCGAAACTTGGAATTTAAGAAGAACTAAAGCAACTGGTATCTTGTATTTCCGCCTCTTTGGAAATGGGACTACAGAAACAGCCCCTAGAAGCGAGGAGCAAGCTGCAAGAGCGGTCGAGCGTGAGGGCAGCCAGGACCGCAAAAGCGGCCCTTGATCCACTGATGTGGAACCGCAGAAGCGAAATCTGGGCTGAAGCCCTGGTCCGCAGAAGCGGAGTTGTGTCCGCAAAAGCGGGACCGCGGAAGCGAAAAAAGTTCCGCAGGTGCGAAAAAGGCTGGAGGCAGAGAGTTGTTTTAAAAATCGAATTTTGGTCATTTCTCTCATATTTTCATGGCTTGGGCGATTTTTGGGGAGCTCCAAGAGAGGGTTTTCATCATCAATAATAAGGTATGTTATCCCCACCTATTATGAGTTAAATATATTGATTATGTATGGATTTTTAACATGTAAATGGGTAGAAAATTGAGGGTTAGAGAAAGACCTAAAAAATTTGTGTTCTTGGATTTTGACCACGATTTTGAGTATGAAATTAAGAGAAAATTGTATATTTGAGTTCCTAAGGTCATGGGCAAAGTTTATCTTTGAAAATTTTCGGATTCTTGGCACGTGGGCCCGAGGGCATTTTTGTCAACCTTTCGTTCGGGGTTAGAAATCATTATAATTGGGTTGTAAAGTATAATCGAGCATATATTAATGGTTTTGTATGATCGTTGGCTAGTTTTGGAGCATTGTGCGTTGGTTCGAGCCTTACGAAGAATGTAGAGTGCCAGTTGTGGATCTTCGGAGCGAGGTGAGTCTCCTTCCTAATCTTGTGAGGGGGAATTTACCCCATAGGTAAAATAATTGATTATGTGCTCCTATATATGGAGGCTACGTATGCACGAGGTGACGAGAGTCCGTGCATAGCTACTACTATGCTATTGTCCGGGTAGTTAGGACCCATCAACATGTTATATTTGGATTAATTATGAACCCATTGATGACTTGAATTGTTTAAATCACCTTTGATTAGTAAACAAATTTAAAAAGAGATTAAACATCATTTCCTGAATTGTTAAAAAGAGAATTGGTTTTATTTGGATAATTATTCCCCGATAAAATTCTAATTGGCTATTTGAGCATGTATATTATGTGTACCTGCGTTGCATAGATGATTCGCGAGCAGGGTGATTGTGTATCTTATGTGTACCTGCATCGCATGGATGATTCGCGAGCAGGGTGATCGTTTATTTTATGTTGACCGCGTCGCATGGATGATTCACGAGCGGGGTAATAGATGTATCTATGGTTCGTGCTGTTCGACCCTCGGCAGAGCACATTTTACATTTCTATTGGATCGGGCCGTCGCCTTGGTGTGATTTGCGCATGTTATTTGTCACTTGAGAATTGTAAATGTGGATTTGGCCCTTCGTGGGTTGATATAAATTGATGAGATAATAAAGAATAAACCTAGGAAGCCCTTGCCCAATTGTTGAAGGTGTTTACCTGTTTTCTGGCTTCGCGAATTTGAACTACTTTATAAATCCATGATTTTCTTCGCATTTCTAGAATATTGTTAATTTACCTCTAGTGAGTGTCGGAGTTGGCCATCTCGTCTCTACTCTAAGATTAGGCGGGATACTCACTGAGTACACATTGATTACTTACTCATATTACACTTCTGTGCATTTTTGTTGCACAGTCATATTTACCTCTAGCAGCTTACTGGGCGTAGCAGCATAGAGGACACTGGGACTAGGCAAGCTGCATTGTTCGAGACGACCCACAGCTAGTATAGTTCCTTTCAGTTTTTTTATTATTTGTTCCCTATCCACTGTATTTCGGATAGAGGTTGTATTTTATTTTACTTATCGATAGTTGCTCATGTACTTATGACACCGGGTTCTTGGGATGTAATTGGATTTATTCAGAAATTTTAAAAGTTGTTTAATTATTTCATTATTTATTCAGAGGAATATACTGAGTCTTTTTTAAATTGTATAAAAGAAATGTTTCCAAAATTGTTATAACGAGGATTTAATTAAGTAATTCTAGTTGTCTTGCCTGACATCGGTGTCCGGCGCGACCACGACCCTTAGTGGATTTTGTGTCGTGATGACATGGTATCAGAGCACTAGGTTCCCGTCGGTCTCACGAGTCATGAGAAAGTCTAGTAGAGTCTCGCGGATCGGTACGAAGACGTCTGTACTTATCCTCGGGAGGCTGCAAGGGTGTTAGGAGTACTTCACTTCTTGATTTCCTTATCGTGCGGTTCGATTCCTTTGAGGCTTATTCCTTTGATTTCTTCCTATTCAATCTTACACGAGCGCTTGTTATAAATCGAAAATTGAAGGAATGTAATGGCACTACAAATGTGGTGCGGGATGATTCTCCCGGTATAGTTGATTGGACTATTATAGTCGCATTATGGAGGGGTATTCTATTGTTTCAGCTCAGTAACAGAACTTCTAAGAGCCTTGAGGCTAGGCACAGGTTGCCATGATTCTTATGAACAATTATTCCACAGTGTTGTTGTGATGGTGGGACGTTTGCCCACGTGTCGGGGTAGTAAATGGATTGAAGGGAGGTTTACTCAGCGTGTAATCAAGGGATTCGGTATTTTATCCCCGACAAGGGAAAGGCAATCGGACTATGAATGTTCAGATGTGGACTGGTGGAAGTAATGAGACCTGGTATTTGTAAGCATGGTGGAATTCTCCTCTACATTGGGGTGTTGTTGTCCTAATTGGACGTACTAAGTTTGTCGATGTTATAATCTGCTACAAATCGCCTTTATGGCAGGATATTGTGAAATAGTATTGGAGTTACGACTGTCAAATATCGCATGGTGCGGTCGTTTAGGATTGAATCAGTATTTCAAATGTTGACGGTTCGAGAAAGACGACCTTCGGAAAAGTTTAAAGTTAGTAACAAATTGTGGATTCAAGTTCCAGGGAGATACATTTTATTAAGGCAACAACTAAGCAGCAAAAGATAAAAAAACATGTGGGAAGTGTCAGGCGGAGTTTGGAACTTCTAAAGGGCCAGGTATAAGAAGCGTAGGTCGAGCAGCTAATTAAAAGAGCGAGTTTGCCCAAAAGTGGGAGAGTGGCGGAGCTGTATAGGGCCTAGTAGTAGGATGACTACGCGCCTAAAGATAGTTTGGAAGGACTTGGGATTTTAGCGACGGGAAATGGAAGTTTGTAGATTTAATTCGAAGCATGGGGTGGTTATGCAGCAGGAGATTTGGTGTGACGAAAAGGAGCTGCTCAAAATGAAGAAGGACGCAGCATAACCCTGAATTTGGAAAGGTGTTGCCGCATATTTAATTAATGTCCACGAGGAGTGAACGGGCTGGTGCAGCTAAAGAGTGAGCTTGTACTCCGGATTTGGTTTTGATGTCATAGTGATTGCATCCCGTGCAGCAACATTTGGAAAGTGTCAGGAAGTGATTTTCGCAAGCGGGTTATTTCCTCTGAGCGGATTAGCGGTTGCGTGGTTGCTGAAGCTTCTGCAAAGAATTATATTGGTTATCCAACAAAGAGATTGGACATGTGAATGTGGATGATGAATTAGAATATGAAAGATGGGGAATTACAGAAAGATCCCGAGAATTTGCGGCGAATGATTGCGCAAGGTTATGTCAACAAGAGATAAAGGAGTCTGGTGAGTCCTAGAGTTGTGTAATAGTGGATTCGAGCTAAGTGGGAGAGTCCCACCGCCTAAGATTGGGTTGCATGGTTAGCTACTCGCAAGGTTTCCAGTTATTAATACCTTGATGGGTTATCTCAACTACGGAAAAGGACCATAAGGGGTGAATTGAGTAGATGAATTATGGAATGCATGCTATGGTTGGCCTTGTTGGCTCATGTTCGAACTTGGGAAAAGATTCGGGATTTATGCCTCATATAGATGCAGGCTTCAGAGGAAGTGATTTCGCCTGGTGCTTCGTTGAGAGGGTATTAGTGTGTCATAAGATTTATAGAGTGGATTAAATTCGGGACCAAGTCAGAGCGGGTGGCTCTCAGTAACGGTCCTAGCGAATTCAAGAGGTAAAGTGTGGTGCCTAATGATGTCGAGCTTATAGGTACAATTAAGAATCAAGCTTTGTAGCAGTTTATGAGAAGATGCACAGAATGTTCCAGGATGTTTGGCTTGTGGTGTAGCATTTGGGTGTTGTGAAATAGTTTGTGGGAATTGAGACAGCCTGGTCTTGTGATTCAAGGTCCCTCGGGGTGAGTGTATATGGAGTATGTTATATGTTGGATGGAGTTAGTCTTAATTTCTAAGGCAAGCAAGGATAAATTGAAAGAAGGTAGAATGATTAGCCATAGTTGAATTGGCACATTGGGGCCAGCGATTAGTTTATTCTGCATGATCGAGTTATGTGTATGATCTGTGGTGGTACGTGTGAGGTTTGTCGACCGTTGTAATTGATGTTATTCAGAAGCATTCTTCTGTTAGGGCTTGTTAAGTGGAAGCAGATTCCGGAAGGAAAATGGTGGCCTGGACCACTACTTGCAGATTTGCATATTTTAAGGCTATGGGAATTTACCTGTGTGTTGCTATGATTCTCCTTAAGTGAGTTATGTGCAAAGTTCTTATATGGTGAAGGGTAAGAATATCAATGATTTCAGAGCTATGATGAAAATTGTGTCCTATCATATATTGGCACGTTGGGTGTGGTGAGAGGTATGGAAATTTGAAGTGAGGGTCAAGGTTGCCGTTCGGTGTTGACAAGGATGTCACGGGCTCAGATGAGCAAGGAAAGGGTTAAATGATTAAAGTAAGTTGGTATTGTATTCAGCGTCACATGAGATCGATGTGTTGTGAAAGAGGCTTTGCATCCTGGTTAAGGATTTATAATCGTTTTTTAGTGTTAGTGCAGACCCGTTATTCATTTCAGAAGATTGTGGGATCGTATCCCACGGGAAGATTGTATAAGTGTGACATGTAGTCACTTGATTGGCTAAAGATTTAAACCAAGTACGAGGATTGTGGTAATATCATTGATTTGAGAATTTATGCCTGGAGGCACTTTGCTTATTGGGTTATGAACTGAGGAGGTCGCTCCGGTTATGATGGTTGTTCTTACGTGTTATGATGCAAAAGGGAGTTAATATGGACCTTTGAAAGGTCATTAGCCAAGTTGGTGCAATTAGAAATCGGCTTGAAGTCGGTGGATGGGTTTAAATGTGAACATGGGCTCTATGACAGGCCAGTTATGTTCATTTCAGTAATGTGCTCCTTATGGAGTAGTCAGGGTGTCATCTCGTTGTCAGATATTTCATGAAGGGATACATTGCGTCGTGTGAGTTGTGAGACGGCTTGGTAAGTTTTTATATGTTGAGGCTCCGCGTGGAGATGATGTTATACGAGTAGAATGGCTCTTGAGATTCAGATCTTGTATCGCACTTCAGTGTGCCCGAGTTTGTGGATTATAGCGTTATATGTCTCCCTAGGGAATGGTATTATACACTTAGTGGTTTATGATCGATATTCGGTATTTTCTTATAATGAGCAATTTAGCTAGACATACATCTCCTTATATGAGTTCTATATGTGGATCGGGTGGCACGCCGCCATGGGTATGTTATTTGGATCGGGTTGCACGCCGCAATAGTGTGATGTTCAACATAGTTCCCCATACCTGTTTTATGTGCTTCGTATCCTGTCTTCTCAGGAAAGCTCATATTAGCTGTGATCCCGCGTCGCATGTATGATTCACGAGCGGGGTGTCTGTTCAGTATGTTGCCCGCGTCGCATATATGATTCGCAAGCGGGGTAATTGAACTTTCTTTTCAGAGTTCATTTTCCTTATGTATCGCATCCTAATTAGTAGCCTATTGGCACATTATGGTATCATATGGGACTCTTGATTGTGTCTGAGGTGTCTTATTGCCTGAGCAGTTCGTACTGGGTGAGACGAGATTATGGGATTTAAGATCAGAGCAATCTGATTACATGAAGTATATTAAGGAGAAAAGGTCATTATTAGGTTCAGAATGTGGTAATATTTCTTGTCAGAAGTATAGACTCAATGATTGGTTGACTGGGTAGTTGATTACGAATTTGGGCACATCTCATCCATCGTGGCGGTATTGTAAGAGTTAGAGTAAGACTTGCGTGTCATAAGGTGCAATGAGAGCATCTGATTCGTTGAATTTTTGGCCAAGTTTATCTGAGAATATTATGGTGATCCTGTGGACTAAGTGTTGCAAAGTAAGAATCCAGCAAAGTTATGCAGTCATGTTTGAGTACAGCGTGTAGTGATTGATATGGTGGTCGTATGTTGGAAAACATGCCTGGCATAGAATTCTGTATGTTGGAATTGGGCTATAAGGCTTAATTGCTTGAATAAAAGGGAATATCTTTAGAATCTATCAAGCTAATGTGCTCAACTAAGTTGTGGTAGCACGGGAAGGTGCATGAGGTGTTGAACAGTGATTTCAGACTACTTCAGAGTAGTTCTTAGCACGTTCGAGGACGAACGTATGTTTAAGTGGGAGAGAATGTAACGACCCGATCGGTCATTTTGAGCCCCAGCGCGCTGTTCAACAGTCTGAGGCCATGAGCAGCTTCATTTCAGGTGTTATGACTTGTACGCATGGTCGGAATTGAATTTCGGGAAGTTCGGAGTTGATTTGGGAAGAGAATTCTCATTTCGAAAGTTTAAAGTTGAAAGAATGAACTAGGATTTGATATTTGAGTAAACGACCTCGAAATCGGGATCTGAAGGTGTCAGCAGTTTCGTATGATGATTTCGGACTTGGGCGTATGCCCGGTTCAGGTTTTGGATAAACCGGGAGCATTTTGGCATCTATTGTGGAAGTTAGCATTTTAGAAGAAATTTCTTAAGTTTGGCTTGAAGTGCACTTCAGTGTTTTCGATGTCCGATTGGGATTCCAAGACTGGGAGTAGCTCCGTATGGTAATTTTGGAATTAGGAGCGTGATCGGAAGTGAATTCGGAGGTCCATAGGTCATTTTGAAGCCATTTGCCTAAACATAGAAATTTAAAGGTTTTTGAGAAGTTTGACCGGAAGTGGACTTTTTGATATCAGGGTTGGAATCCGATTCCGAAAGTTGGAGTAGGTCCGTAATGTCAAATATGACTTGTGTGCAAAATTTAAGGTCAATCGGACATGATTTGATGGGTTTAAACACCGGAAGTAGAAGTTGGAAAGTTCAAAGTTCATAAAGCTTGGATTGGAGGTCGATTGATGATTTTAGTGTTGTTTGATGTGATCTGAGGTCTCGAGCAGGTGCGTAATGTGTTTTGGGATTGGTCGGTATGATTGGTTGGGGTCCCGTGGGCCTCGGGTGGATTTCGGGTGGTTAACGGATCGAAACTTGGAATTTAAGAAGAACTGAAGCAGCTGGTATCTGGTATTTTCGCTTCTACGGAAATGGGACCGCAGAAGCGGCCCCGCAGAAGTGAGGAGGAAGCCGCAAAAGCGGTCGAGCGTGAGGGCAGCCAGGACTGCAGAAGCGGCCCTTGATCTGCTGATGCGGAACCGCAGAAGTGGTTGGTTGACCACAGAAGCAAAATCTGGGTTGGAGCCCTGGTCCGCAGAAGCGGAGTTGTGTCTGCAAAAATGGGACCGCGGAAGCGGAAAAAGTTCTGCAAGTGCAAAAAAGGCTGGAGGCAGAGAGTTGTTTTAAAAATCAGATTTTGGTCATTTCTCTCATATTTTCATGGCTTGGGCGATTTTTGGGGAGCTCCAAGAGAGGGTTTTCATTATCAATGATAAGGTATGTTATCCCCACCTATTATGAGTTAAATACATTGATTATGTATGGATTTTTAGCATGTAAATGGGTAGAAAATTGAGGGTTAGAGAAAGACCTAGAAAATTTGTGTTCTTGGATTTTGACCACGATTTTGAGTATGAAATTAAGAGAAAATTGTATATTTGAGTTCCTAAGTTCATGGCCAAAGTTTATCTTCGAAAATTTCAGATTCCGGGCACGTGGGCCCGAGGGCATTTTTGTCAACCTTTCGTTCGGGGTTAGAAATCGTTATAATTGGGTTGTAAAGTATAATGGAGCATATATTAATGGATTTGTATGATCGTTTGCTAGTTTTAGAGCATTGTGCGTTGGTTCGAGCCTTCGGAAGAATGTAGAGTGCCGGTTGTGGATCTTTGAAGTGAGGTGAGTCTCCTTTCTAATCTTGTGAGGGGGAATTTGCCCTATAGGTGAAATAATTGATTATGTGCTCCTATATGTGGGGGCTACGTACGCACGTGGTGACGAGAGTCCGTGCGTAGCTATTACTATGCTATTGTCCGGGTAGTTAGGACCCATCAGCATGTTATGCTTGGATTAATTATGAACCCACTGCTGACTTGAATTGTTTAAATCACCTTTGATTAGTAAACGAATTTAAAAAAAGATTAAACATCATTTCCTGAATTATTAAACAGAGAATTGGTTTTATTTGGATAATTATTCCCCGATAAAATTCTAATTGGCTATTTGAGCATGTATATTATGGGTACCTGCGTCGCATGGATGATTCACGAGCAGGGTGATTGTGTATCTTATGTGTACCTGCGTCGCATGGATGTTTCGCGAGCAGGGTGATCGTTTATTTTATGTTTACCGCGTCGCATGGATGATTCGCGAGAGGGGTAATAGATGCATATATGGTTCGTGCCGTTCGACCTTCGGCAGTGCACAATTTACATTTATGTTGGATCGGGCCGTCGCCTTGGTGTGATTTGCGCATGTTATTTGTCGCTTGAGAATTGTAAATGTGGATTTGGCCCCTCGTGGCTTGATATAAATTAATGAGATAATAAAGAATAAACCTTGGAAGCCCTTGATTAATTGTTGAAGGTGTTTACCTCTTTTCTGGCTTCGCGAATTTGAACTACTTTATAAATCCATGATTTTCCTCGCATTTCTAGAATATTGTTAACTGATCTCTAGTGAGTGTCGGAGTTGTCCATCTCGTCTCTACTCCTTCGAGATTAGGCGGGATACTCACTGAGTACACGTTGATTACGTACTCATACTACACTTCTGTGCATTTTTGTTGCACAGGCATATTTTCCTCTAGCAGCTTACTGGGCGTAGCAGCATGGATGACACTGGGACTAGGTGAGCTGCATTGTTCGAGATGACCCGCAGCTAGTATAGTTCGCTTTAGTATTTTTATTATTTGTTCCTTGTCCGCTGTATTTCGGACAGAGGTTGTATTATATTTTCCTTATCGATAGTTGCTCATGCACTTGTGACACCGTGTCCGGCGCCACCACGATCCTTAGTGGATTTTGGGTCGTAACAATTTCCTTCCACAAGCTTTTCACAACAATTAGGAATCATCACCAAGGCATGAGAGTGTGACGACCCAAAGGGGTCATCACTATTTTTTTATCCATTCCGAGCTTCCGAGGCCTTGAAAACCTCATTTATAGTCACCTCGATTTGCGTGCGTAGTCTGTACGCGTAGTTGGAAGCCCAAATATGATATTTTGTGAAAATTTAATAATTTTGATATTAAAATGAATAAATTTGACTTCGGTCAACATTTTGGGTAAACGAGCCTAGACCTGTGAATCTACAGTCTCGAAAGTTCTGTAGAAAAATATTGGACTTGGGCGTATGCCCGGAATCGAATTCCAAGGTCCTAGGCCCGAGAAATGAATTTTTGAGTAAAACTTGTTTTCTGCAAATGTTTAATGAAAATGAAAATGAAAATGAAATCTGATTAAAAAGTGATGGTATCGGGCCCGTATTTTGGTTCCAGCGCCTGGTACAGGTCTTATATGTGGTTTAAGCGCTTTTTGTAAAGTTCGGTTAAAAACGGATGTCGTTTGACGTGTTTCGGACTTAAAATGAAAATTTTAAAGTTTCATAAAATTTGGAAGAAATCATGGATTTTAAGTCTTAATTCATTGTTCTTGATATTATCTTGGCGATTTGATCACACGGTTAAGTTCGTAAGATGTATTTAAGTTAGTGTGCATGTTTGGTTTGGAGCCCCGAGTGCTCGGGTGAGTTTTAGATAGGTGTCGGGGTGGTTTTGGACTTAGAAAAATTGCAGAAAATCTGCAATTTGTGCACATGCCTTTCCTTCTTTGCGTTTCCGACCTCTTGCCCGCGTTCGCGATGCCGTAGCCCGTTATTCTTCGTGAAGCTTCAGCCTGTTCCTTCTTCGCGTTCGCATGAAGGCTCTCGCGATCGCGAAGCCTTACTTGTTCCTTCTTCGCATTCGCGTAAGTCCAAACGCGTTCGCGTAGGCATAATATCGGACACCCAGCATTTTACTCTTCACATTCGCATCCCCCGCCCGCGAACGCGATGCCTTGTCAGTTCCTACCCTTCGCAAACGCGACACCCCTATCACAAACGCGAAGGGCAATTTCGTCCAGTGATTTTAAAGACCCAAAACAGAATGCAAATGGGATTTTCACCCCATTTCTCAAACCTTCTCTTCTTCAAAGCTCTTGGGCAATTCTTGGAGCATTGCTTTAGCAAAGTTTCTTGGGTAAGTGTTTCTTAACTCGTTTTCTTCATTTTCCATCAATATCATTTAAATTCCTAGGCCTAAAACATGTGAAAATAGGTAGAAAATTAGAGAATTGGGTAGAGTTAGGGTTTTCAAATATTTCGAGAATTAGACCTCGTTTTGGGGTCGAACTTGAAAGCAAATTATATATTCAGACTCGTGGGTGAGTGGTTATTTTGGTTCAAACCTCGTGTTTTGACCAAGCGAGCCCGGGGTCAATTTTTATAATTTCGGGAAGAATGGTTAGGAAAATATATTTAGGCATTTGGATTGGATTGTTTAGTATTATTGATAATATTAAATCAATTGTGTATAGATACGATTGAATTGGAGCCAAGTTTGAAAGGAAAACCAGTGCTTAAGGATTTAATTAGCCATAGAACTTCGAGGAAAGTGTTTGTTCTAACCTTTGCTTGAGGGAATATGAGTTGAGTCTTATTTGCTACTTGCTAATTGTCGAGTACGATGTATAGGCATGGTTACGAATATCTATACATTGGTGTCTAGTATGACCGTGAGTCTTTATATTACGTATATTTGGATTATGCTATATTCTCCATGTTTAAATAATAATTTCTTTATATTGTGAAGAGTATGTGAAGGAAATTGTGATACTTAATATTTGAGGAGTGTTGGCTCAAATTATAAATGAATTACTGAGTAAGAATGAAAGAAAGAGAAAGAGTCATTGAATTATTCCCTCGCTAATTATTTATGGAATTATTGATATATTCCTTGCTGGAAATTTTATTGTATATTATTGAGTCCTTATTGGACCCCTATTGATAATTTCCAGTTTAGTCTCCTTCCCCTTAACAATGATTGTTGTTTGGGTGAGGAAGAGTGTAAAGCACGAAGGGTGATGCCATGCATTGTTTGATAATGTGAGGGAAGAGTGTAAAGCACGAAGGGTGATGCCGTGCATTGTTCGATAATGTGGGGAAAGAGTGTAAAGCACGAATGGTGATGTCATGCCGTACGATGTGCCATTCCGTACTGATATCTATTAGCACGAAGGGTAATACCGTGCCGCACGATGTATAATTCCGTGCCGATTTTATTGATTATATGTGAGAAAAGAGAGTAAAATCACGAAGGATGATGCCGTGCACATTTTATTATATCATTGCTTGGTGAGGATGAGAGTAAAAGGACAAAGGGTGATGCCGTGCACTTATTGATGTTTGATATGATTTCTTTTTATTATTTGTTCAATTATATTTAATTGTCTCATTTCCACTATCACTGTGATTCTTTATGTTGCAATTTTCCCTTTTGTTGTGTTGTTTGTTATTATTGAGTCAAGGTATCCTTGTACTATGTCGCGTCTTGAATTTGTGCCATAATTGCTATATGTTTATGTGACTTAATTGCTACTTAAATTTTGACACATTGAATACAAAATTTCTTAATTCCTCCCTAAAGCCTATAATAAATTGCTACCTGTCTTTATTTGTTTCCTTGGTGAATTAAAATTATTGTGTACTTGTTGTCTTATGAATTCGTATGAATTGTTGTGTTTATTAGAGTAAATTTCATTTGGAAAAACTGTTGATAAAATGAAATGGGAGCGGGTTGCACGCCTGCAACGAGATGTGTACAGACGGTGGAATCTATTTTTATTCTCCTTATCTGTGTTAGAGATAATTTATTGATGTTTATTATTTTTCCCTTGGATTTCTATATTGTCTGTTATCCCCGAAACATGTATTTTGCCCATTTAAAAATGGTTATTCTTATTAATTTCCCGCTGTAGATACATATATAATACTATACAGGTTTATGTGGCAGTCCTGTCTAGCCTCGTCACTACTTCGCCGGGGTTAGGCTAGGCACTTACCAGCACATGGGGTCAGTTGTGCTGATACTACACTCTATGCTCTTTTGCACAGATACAGGTTTTGGTCAGCTGCAGCAATAGCGCGGGTGTTAGCATTTTGACCAGCGAGACACTGAGGTAGGCTTGCAGGCGTCCGCAGGCCCGGCGTCTCCTATATCTTTATTTTTAGTCTGTTATCTCATGTATCCGAGACAACCAGTTTTATATTCCTTTCAAACGGTTGTGTTTAGTATTCTTAGCAGTTCGTGCGTAATGTGACACCAGTTCTTTGGTAGAGGATTATGTTGAGTTTTCGCATTTAATTTAGTCTAATTAACTTAAGTCTTCCGCTCGTTTAATTTATTCCGCTGTATTTATATTATTATTGTTAAATTGTTTAAAGAAGAATTTTGTTAACGAAAGAGATAGATAAGAGTTGGCTTGCCTAGCACCTATTAGTAGGCGCCATCACGACTCCCGAAGGTGGGAAATCCGGGTCGTGACAAATTGGTATCAGAGCCCTAGGTTACATAGGTCTCACAACTCACAGACAAGCTTAGTAGAGTTTGAGGGATCGGTACGGAGACGTCTGTATTTATCCCCCAGAGGCTACAGAGTTAGGAAAAAGTTTCACATTTGTTCTTTCTTGTCGTGCGGTTCTGTTTCTCAAAGCTAATTGAATTTCTACTCTTGTCTTTCCATGAATGGCGAAGTCACGTACCGCTTCTTTAGCTGAACGACGGCACATGCCGGTGATAGATCAACTACGTCTTCAGAAGTTTTGCAAAGGTCGGATAGGTTTCACCAAACTCTTCGCTACCACTTTCAGCGGTGCATCTTTTGAGGACCCACAGAATTTTCTTGACTGCTGCTATGAGATATTACAGAACGTGAGAATAGTCAAAAGCGAGGGGGTTGATTTTGCTGTGCTTCGGATGACAAGTAAGGGTAGTGGAAAGATAATGTATTTACCAGACCAGTTGTGATTCCAACGAAAGATGAAGACGTATCAAGAGATCACCTAATGAATCATGTAGGGGTTCAACGGACCTTGACGTCTGGCTGATTTATTTGAGTTGCGAAGGACAAATATTGTGGATTATCGGATGTTGTGACCTTTGACTTAGCGCCAAATGGGGAATTTCACTATTAGTGAATGGATCGTATGGTCATGTATTATGTCCGTTTTGGCTTGGAATGTACAGAAAGGTTCCCCAATAATTTATACATATTTAAGGCTTGGTACTTTGCAGGGGGTAAGGTTGGAACTTATGGTATGTCTGCCTCCTTAATAATCCAACACTTCAGTATCAAGGGAGTTAGGAAAACAACTGTAAATTTACAAAAGGTCTACTCAGTGTGGCACTCACGGTTGCAAATTTGGGGTGCTTTGGAGGAAATACAGTGGTAGATGACCTTTTTGACTACGTGGTTTATGCCAAGATTTATCTGTATGGAGTTTTACCTTTGTGATCGTTGTACTTAAATAGGGGTAAGAATCGCCCCCAAAGAATAATGAAGAGTATATGAATAAATGGGGTAGCTCAGCAGTGTTAAGCCAGCATAGCAAAAGAGGAAATTGCCGCTGGTGTTTGTGGCATGCCTACGAAAAGGGCAGACTGGCCAATGCAACATCACCTACTCAGCTCTATTTTAAGAAAGTTTTTTGAAGGAGTTTACCTCCCGAATTCTGTGCAATATGTGGTATATGTGCTCTGAACGGTTGTGTCTAGTCACCATGACAGTGTCCAAATATGTCATCGGGTTCAATAAATTATCTGAAACCTCAAAGGGATTGTTATGAATGTGGTAGTACTAGGCACATCATGGAGAAACATAATTTATAAAAGCACTCAGGCTACGTGCCCCATTGCAATCAATACTCCGCTTACATGACCAGCCAGAGATAGGGGTCAGGATGTTAGAGGTGGAGGTGAGACTCCTAGAGGTGGAGACCCAGCCGTTGATATATTTCCTACGATATGGTTGAGATCGCAACACTAGATGGTGTCGTTACTAGTACCATTTCAACTAGCTATAAAGTAACAATTTTCTTAATTTGATTCGGTTTTGAGTATCGAGGCAAGTCCTTCTATGGTGCTCCACTTATGAACGATCTTCGTAATTCTGAGATCTGCTTATATGAATGCTCCTGTTGAGAGATTCGACGGAGATGGCTAAGTCTATCATTATATGTGGTGATATTGTTAAATGAAAAATATTTGAAAGAAGAAAAAATGAAATATTTCGATTGGTAGGCCGTGCATAAAACTGGTGACTTAGAACCAAGGACGAGATCTCGCATTCATATGTAATGAGAAGTATTTAAACTGTAACTACTGAGTTTTAGACTACGAGATGTGGTTACGGTCATACCTGTGATGCGTTTTATGTCAAGATGTCATTGATAATGCCTTGTTTGTAATGAGGAGGTTAGTGTTATTGATATATACCTTATGGTGCTTTGTCGGGTTGTGTAAATATTGTTACGAGTTGTTTTGGTGTTACTCTGACAGGTGGATAGGCCCAATTACAGGGGAGGCTCTGCCGAAATTTTTTGAGAGAAGTGGGAGTTAGAAAAAAAATTTGGGATATTGATATTGCAGGGGAAGAATTTGTGTACCTAATGTTGATGGGCTTCGAGAGTTGATTCGAGAGGAGGCTCACAGTTTCCAGTATTCTTTTCATCCAGGCGCCGCGAAGATGTATATGGATTTGTGGCAACATTATTGGTGGCGTAGAATGAAAAAGGATATTGTGGCATATGTAGCACGGTGTTGGAAGTGTCAACAGGTTAAAAATGAGCATCAGAGGCCTCGTGGTCTATTTCAGAGGATTGAGCTTCTTGAGTGGAAGTGGGAGAAGATTACTATGGACTCTGTTAATGGACTTCCGTTGAATCGAAAGAAGTTTGATGCCATTTGGATCATTGTTGATAGGCTGACCAAGTCAGCGCATTCCATTCCTGAGGCAGTCTCCTATTCATCCGAAAGGTTAGCTGAGATTTATATCCGGGAGATTGTTCGCCTTCATGGGGTGCCGGTATCTATCATTTCGGATTGAGGTACGCAGTTTACCTCGCATTTCTGGAAAGCAGTACAGCAAAAGTTAGGCACCCAGGTGCAGTTGAGCACAACATTTCTTCCTCAGACAGACGGGCAGTCAGAACGGACTATTCAGATATTGAAGGATATGCTCCGAGGTTGTGTTATTAACTTCGGAGGTTCGTGGGATCAGTTTTTGTCTCTAGAAGAGTATGCCTACAACAATAGCTACCAGTCGAGTATCTAGATAGCTCCTTATGAGGCTTTATATGGTAGGCGGTGTCGATCTCCGATTGGATTGTTTGAACTGGGAGAGGCTAGGTTGTTGGGTACATATTTGGTTCTGGAGGCCTTGGAAAAGGGTCAAGATCACTCATGATAGGCTTCGTACAGCTCAGTCCAGGAAAAAGAGCTATGCAGATCGTAAGGTTCGAGATGTAGCTTCCATGGTCGGTGAGCGTGTGTTGCTTCGAGTGTCGCCTATGAAGGGCGTGATGAGATTTGGGAAGAAGGGCAAGCTTAGCCCTAGGTTCATTGGTCCGTTTGAGATTCTTGATCGAGTGGGAGAGGTGGCTTATAGACTTGCATTACCACCTAGCTTATCAGCCGTGCATCAAGTCTTTCATATGTCCATGCTCCGAAAATATCACGGCGATCCAGCCCACGTGTTAGATTTCAGCACTGTCCAGTTGGACAAGGACTTGTTTTATGAGGAGGAGCCGGTGGCTATTTTAGACCGGAAGGTTCGTCAGTTGAGATCCAAAATCTTTCCTTCTGTTCTTGTTCAGGGAGTAGGTCAGCCTCCTGAGGCTTCGACCCGGGAGTCCGAGTCTAATATGTGGAGGCGTTATCCACATCTATTCCTCGACTCAGGTACTTCTTTCTTCTATCCGTTCGAGGATGAATGGTTGTTTTAGTGGTGGAGAATGTGACGACCCAAAGGGGTCATAAATATTTTCTTATCCATTCCGAGCTTTCGAGACCTTGAAAACCTCATTTATAGTCGCCTCGATTTGCGTGCGTAGTCCGTACACATAGCTGGAACCTCAAATATGAAATTCTGTAAATATTTGATAAGCGTTGATATTAAAATGAATAAATTTGACTTTGGTCAATATTTTGGGTAAACAGGCCCGGACCCGTGAATTAACAGTCTCGGAAGGTCCGTAGAAAAATATGGGACTTGGGTGTATGCCCGGAATCGAATTCCGAAGTCCCAGGCCCGAGAAATGAATTTTTGAGAAAAAATTGTTTTCTGAAAATGTTTAAGGAAAATGAAAATGAAAACTGATTAAAAAGTGATGGTATCGGGCCCGTATTTTGGTTCCGGCGCCCGGTACATGTCTTATATGTGGTTTAAGCGCTTTCTGTAAAGTTCGGTTGAAAATGGATGTCGTTTGACGTGTTTCGGACTTAAAATTGAAAATTTGAAGTTTTATGAAATTTGGAAGAAATCATGGATTTTATGTCTTAATTCATTGTTCTTGATATTATTTTGGCGATTTGATCGCACGGTTAAGTTCGTAGGATGTTTTTAAGTTAGTGTGCATGTTTGGTTTGGAACCTCGAGGGCTCGGGTGAGTTTTGGATAGGTGTCGGGGAGGTTTTGGACTTAGAAAAATTGCAGAAAATCTGCAATTTGTGCACAGGCCTTTCCTTCTTCGCGTCCGTGACCTCCTACCCGCGTACGCAATGACTTATCCTGTTCTTCTTTGTGCTCGCGATGAATCTCTCGCATTCGCGAAGCTTCTATCTGTTCCTTCTTCGCGTTCGCATGAAGGCTCTCGCGATCGCGAAGCCTTACCTATTCCTTCTTCGCGTTCGCGTAAGTCCAAACGCGTTCGCGTAGGCCAAATTTCGGACACCCAGCATTTTACTCTTCGCCTTCGCATCCCCCACCCGAGAACGTGATGCCTTGTCAGTTCCTACCCTTCGCGAAAGCGACACCCCTGTCGCGAACGTGAAGGGCAATTTCGCCCAGTGATTTTAAAGACCCAAAACAGAATGCAAACGGGATTTTCACCCCATTTCTCAACCCTTCTCCTCTTCAAAGCTCTTGGGCGATTCTTGGAGAATTTCTTCAGCAAAGTTTCTTGGGTAAGTGTTTCTTAACTCGTTTTCTTCATTTTCCATCAATATCATTTGAATTCCTAGGCCTAAAACATGTGAAAATAGGTAGAAAATTAGAGAATTTGGTAAAATTAGGGTTTTCAAATATTTCGAGAAATAGACCTCGTTTTGGGGTCGAACTTGAAAGCAAATTATATATTCATACTCGTGGGTGAGTGGGTAAATTTATTTTGGTTCGAACCTCGTGTTTTGACCAAGTGGGTCTGGGGTCGATTTTTATAATTTCGGGCAGAATGGTTAGGAAAATATATTTAGGCATTTGGATTGGATTGTTTAGCACTACTGATAATATTAAATCAAATGTGTATAGATACGATTGAATTGGAGCCAAGTTTGAAAGGAAAAGCAATGCTTAAGGATTGAATCGTCCATAGAACTTCGAGGTAAGTGTTTGGTCTAACCTTAGTTTGAGGGAATAGGAGTCGAGTCTTATTTGCTACTTGTTAATTGTCGAGTACGATGTATAGGCATGGTGACGAGTATCTATACATTGGTGTCTAGTATGACCGTGAGTCTTTATATTACGAATATTTGGATTATGCTATATTCTCCATATCTAAATGATGATTTCTATATATTGTGAAGAGTATGTGAAGGAAATTGTGATATTTAATATTTGAGGAGCGTTGGCTCAAATTATAAATGAATTACTGAGTAAGAATGAAAGAAAGAGAAAGAATCATCGAATTATTCCCTCGCTAATTATTTATGGAATTGTTGATATATTCCTTGCTGGAAATTTTATTGTATATTATTGAGTCCTTATTGGACCCCTATTGATAATTTCCAGTTTATTCTCCTTGCCCCTTAACTGTGATTGTTATTTGGGTGAGGAAGAGTGTAAAACACGAAGGGCGATGCCGTGCATTGTTTGATAATGTGAGGGAAGAGTGTAAAGCACGAAGGGTGATGCCGTGCATTGTTTGATAATGTGGAGAAAGAGTGTAAAGCACGAAGGGTGATGTCGTGCCGTACGATGTGCCATTCCGTACTGATATCTATTAGCACGAAGGGTAATGCCGTGCCGCACGATGTATAATTCCGTGCCGATTCTATTGATTATATGTGAGGAAAGAGAGTAAAAGCACGAAGGGTGATGCCGTGCACATTTTATTATATCATTGCTTGGTGAGGATGAGAGTAAAAGCACGAAGGGTGATGCCGTGCACTTATTGCTGTTTGTTATGATTTCTTTTTATTATTTGTTCAATTACATTTAATTGTCTCATTTCCACTATCACTGTGATTCTTTATGTTGACATTTTCCCTTTTGTTGTGTTGTTTGTTATTATTTAGTCAAGGTATCCTTGTACTACGTCGCGTCTTGAATTTGTGCCATAATTGCTATATGTGTATGTGACTTAATTGCTACTTGACTTTTGACACATTGAATACCAAATTTCTTAATTGCTCTTTAAAGCCTATAATAAATTGCTACTTTTCATTATTTGTTTCCTCAGTGAATGAAAATTATTGTGTACTTATTGTCTTATGAATTCGTATGAATTGTTGTGTTTATTAGAGTAAATTTCATTTGGAAGAACTGTTGATAAAATGAAATGGGAGCGGGTTGCACGCCTGCAACGAGATGTGTACAGACGGTGGAATATGTTTTTATTCTCCTTATCTGTGTTAGAGATAATTTATTGATGTTTATTATTTTTCCCTTGGATTTCTACATTGTCTGTTAGCCCCGAAACATGTTTTCTTCTCATTTAAAAATGTTTATTCTTATTATTTTCCCGTTGTAGATACATATATAATACTGCACAGGTTTATGTGGTAGTCCTGTCTAGCCTCGTTACTACTTCACCGGGGTTAGGCTAGGCACTTACCAGCACATGGGGTCGGTTGTGCTGATACTACACTATGTGCTCTTTTGCACAGATACAGGTTTCGGACAGCAGCAGCAGTAGCACGGGTGTTAGAATTCTGACCAGCGAGACATTGAGGCAGCCTTGGAGGCGTCCGCTGGCCCAGCGTCTCCTCTATCTTTATTTTCAGTCTGTTATCTCATGTATTCGAGACAAATAGTTTTATATTCCTTTCAAACGGTTGTGTTTAGTATTCTTAGTAGTTCATGAGTAATTTGACACCAGTTCTTGGGTAGAGGATTATGTTGAGTTTCCGCATTTAATTTAGTCTAATTAACTTAAGTCTTTCGCTCGTTTAATTTATTTCGCTGTATTTATATTATTAGTGTTAAATTGTTTAAAGAATAATTTTGGTAACGAAAGAGATAAATAAGAGTTGGCTTGCCTAGCTCCTATTAGTAGGAGCCATCACTACTCCCGATGGTGAAAAATCCGGGTCGTGACAGAGAGATACAACGAAATCAAGATATTCACAATTTAAATACTAACGGTCATGCTAGACACCAACGTATAGATACTCGTCACCATGCCCATATGTCATACTCGACAATTACCACATAGCAAATAGGACTCAACTCCTATTCCCCTAAGCTAAGGTTAGACCAAACACTTACCTCGATGCCTTGAACACAACTCAAGTCTCAATTATAGCTTTACCCCTTGATTCCACCGCCAATTCGCTCATATCTAATCACAAATTACTTAATTACATCAATAAACGCTAAATGAATCAACCCCAATGCATGAAAAAGAGTTTTCCAAAGTTTTACCCAAAAAGTCAAAAATCGCTCCCGGGCTCACGTGCTCAAAACCCGAGGTTCGAACCAAAACCCGATTACCCATTCCCCCACGAACTCAAATATATAATTTATTTTGAAATCGGACCTCAAATTGAGGTCCAAATCCCCAAAATTTGAAAAACCTAGGCTCTACTCAAAACACTCATTTCCCCCCATGAAAATCTTTGAATTTAAGTTGAAATCATGTTAAAGATGATAAGAATTGAAGAAAGTTGGTTAAAAACGACTTACAATTGATTTGGAGAAGAAAGGATTCTTGGAAAATCGCCTAAGTGTGTTTGGGTTTGAGAAAATATGAAAAATGGGGTTCAAAATCGGTTAAGTGTAAAATTGCAGGTCTCTGATATGGGAAATGCGAACAGGGGTCACAATTGCGAAACCCGACCTGCTGATGTGGGAGTTGCAAAAATGATGTTCGCATTTGCGAATACTGACAAAACCCAGGACTTTCGCATTTGCGAAACTTGCATTGCATTTGCGATAAGTCAGCCTCCCAGCCATCATCGCCTTTGCGAGAGGCTGTTCGCAATTGCGAAGTCGCATTTGCGATGATGAAGTCGCATTTGAGACTCAAGCTGCCAGTCCTCAAATTCATATTTGCGATTAATTTGTCACATTTGCGAGCTCACAATTGCGAGCCTGGCTTCGCAAATGCGAAGCCTACAAGTCAGTTCATACCAACAAATTTTAAGTTCAAAAATTCACATCGTGGCCTATCCAAAACTCACCCGAGCCCTCGGGGCTCCAAACCAAATATACACACAACCTCAAAAAAATCCTATGGACTTATTCGTGCGATCAAATTGCCAATATAACATCATAAACATCGAAATAAACCTCAAAATCCATTAATTCTTTCAAACTTCATAAAACATCAAATTTTCCAATTTATGTCCGGATCACGTCAAATGGATTCTGTTTTTCACAAAATTTCACAGAAATATCTTAAATCATATATAAGACCCATACAGAGCGCCAGAACCAAAATACGAGCCTGATACCATTAGGTTCTAATCAAATTTCATTTTAAAACCTTATAAATAATTTTAGAAAATAATTTATTTCAAAATTTCATTTCTAGGGCTTGGGACCTCAGAATTTGATTCTGGGCACACGCCCAAGTCCCATATTTTCCTACGGACCCTCTGGGACCGTCAAATCACAAATTCGGGCCCGTTTACCCAAAACATTGACCAAAGTCAAATTAATTCATTTTATAGTGAAAACTTATCATTTTTCACACAGTTTCTCATTTAAGCTTTCCGGTTATGTGCCCGGATTGCGCACGCAAATCGAGGTGACTCTAAATGAGGTTTTCAAGGCCTTAGAGTCATAGAATTTAATTTAAAACAAGTGACGACCTTTTGGGTCATCACATTCTCCACCTCTAAAACAATCGTTCGTCCTCGAACGGACAAAGCAAGAAAGTACCTGAGTCAGGGAAAAAATGGGAATAACAGCTCCGCATATCATACTTGGACGCCCAAGTCGATGACTCAGGAGGCTGACCTCTCCACTGGACACGAACAGAAGGAAAACTCTTCGACCTCAACTGACGAATCTGCCAGTCTAGAATAGCTAGCGGTTCCTCCTCATTAGACAAGTCCTTGTCAAACTGGACAGTGCTGCAATCCAAATCTCATCACGCCCTTCATAGGAGACACACGAAGCAATACCCGCTCACCGACCATGAAAGCCACATCTCGAATCTTGCGGTCTGCATAACTCTTTTGCCTGGACTGAGCTGAACAAAGCCTATCCTAAATGATCCTGACCTTGTCCTAGGCCTCCTGAACCAAATTCGTACCCAATAACCGAGCCTCCCCCGGCTCAAACCATTCAACCGGAGGCCAACACCGCCTACCATATAAAGCCTCATAAGGAGCTATCTGGATGCTTGACTAGTAGTTGTTGTTGTGGGTAAACTCTGATAAAGGCAAAAACTGATCCCCCGAACCTCCGAAGTCAATAACACAAGCTCGGAGCATATCCTCCAAAATATGAATAGTCCGCTCGGACTGACCGTCCGTCTGGGGATGAAATGTTGTGCTCAACTCAACCCGTGTGCTAACTCTCGCTGAACTACTCTCCAGAAGCACGAGGTAAACTGCGTACCCCAGCTCGAAATGACAGATACGGGCACACCATGAAGGCGAACAATCTCTCGAATATATATCTCAACTAACCTCTCAGAAGAATAGGAGACTGCCATAGGAATGAAATGCGCTGACTTGGTCAGCCTATCAACAATGACCCATACTGCATCAAACTTCTTCTGAGTTAGCGGAAGTCCAGTAACAAAGTCCATAATGATCCGCTCCCATTTCTACTCGGGAATCTCAATTATCTGAAATAAACCACCAGACCTCTGATGCTCGTACTTAACCTGTTGACAATTCAAACAACGAGCCACATATGCTACGATATCCTTCTTCATTCTACGCCACCAATAATATTGTCGCAAATCCTGATACATCTTCGTGACGCCCGGATGAATAGAGTACCGGGAGCTATGGGCCTCCTCCAAAATCAAATCTCGGAGCCCATCCACATTAGGCACACATAATCGACCCTGCAATCTCAAAACTCAATCATCATCTAAGGTAACCTGCCTGGCATCTCCACGCTGCACCGTGTCTCTAAGGACACACAAATAGGGATCATCGTACTGCCGATCACGGATATGCTCCAATAATGAAGATCAAGTGATCGTGCAAGCTAACATACGACTGGGCTAAAAAACATCCAGTCTCACGAACTGATTGGCTAAAGCCTAAACATCCAAGGCAAGCAATCTCTCACCGACCGAAATATAAGCAAGACTGCCAATACTGGCTGACTTCCTACTCAAAGCATTGGCCACCACATTGGCCTTTTCCAGATGATATAAAATGGTGATGTCATAATACTTCAGCAACTCCAACCACCTCCTCTTCCTCAAATTCAACTCATTTTTCTTGAACAAATACAGAAGACTCTTGTGATCTGTGAACACCTCACATGCCACGCCATATAGATAATGCCTCCAAATCTTCAATGTGTGAACTATGGATGCTAACTCCAAATCATGAACCAGATAGTTCTTCTCATGAATCTTCAACTGCCTCGAAGCATAGGCAATGACTTTGACATCCTGCATCAATACTGCTCCAAGCCCAACATAGGAAGAATCACAATAAACTGTATAAGGCCTTGAACTTGTGGGACAAACCAACATCGGTGCCGTAGTCAGAGCTGTCTTGAGCTTCTGAAAGCTCGCCTCACACTCATCCGACCATCTGAATTGGGCACCCTTCTGGGTTATTCTGGTCATCGGGGCAGCGATAGACGAAAACCCCTCCACGAACCGACGATAGTAGTCTGCCAATCCTAAGAAACTCTGAATCTGTGTTGCTGACGCTGGTCTAGGCCAGCTCTTGACTACCTCAACATTTTGTGGGTCCACCTGAATACCCTCTGTTGATACAACATGAACCAGAAATGCAATTGAACCCAACCAAAATTCACAATTTGAGAACTTAGCATATAATCAACTATCCCTTAGAGTCTGAAGAACCACTCTAAGGTGCTGCTCGTGCTCCTCTGGCTGCGGGAATATATCAATATATCATCAATGAAGCCTATCACGAACGAGTCCAAATCAGGCCTGAACACTCGGTTCAACAAGTCCATAAAAGTTGCTGGGGCATTTATTAACCCGAATGGCATAACAAAGAACTCATAATACCCGTACCAAGTGCGGAAAGCTGTCTTAGGGACATCGGATGCCCTAATCCTCAACTGATAGTAGCTAGATCACAAGTCAATCTTGGAAAATACCTTGGCACCCTGAAGCTGATCAAACAAATCACCAGTCCTTGGCAGCGGATACTTATTCTTGACTGTAACCTTGTTTAATTGCCAGTAATCAATACACATTCTCATTGGCCCATCCTTATTCTTGACAAATAACACCGTCGCACCCCAAGGAAAAATACTGGGTCTAATGAAACCCTTATCAAGCAAATCCTGCAACTATTCCTTTAGCTCTTTCAACTCAGGCGGGGCCATATGATACGAGGGAATAGAAATAGGCTGAGTGCTCGGTACCAGATCAATACAAAAGTCAATGTCCCTATCGGGTGGCATACCCAGTAGGTCTGAAGGGAAAAAATCAGGAAACTCACAAACAACGGGCACATAATCAATAGAGGGAGCTTCAATACAAGAATCACGAACACATGCTAAATAGGCTAAACACCCCTTATCGACCATACGCCTAGCCTTCACATACGATATAACACTGCAGGTAGAATGACCTGGAGTCCCTCTCCTGTCTAAAGGAGGCATACCTGGTAAAGCTAAGATCACAGTCTTGGCATGGCAGTCCAAGTGTCGCGACCCAAAATCCACTAAGGGTCGTGGTGGCACCGGAGACCTCTGTCAGGCAAGCCAACTAAATTATCAATTAAATTCTCTTTTAATACCTTTGAATATCTAAGGTCTTTCCTTCATTTTTTTTGTAAATAAAATATCACTACTTGAATTCAAATTTAAATAATGACAATTAGTACAATCCGTCAAAAACAATCCCAGAAACCCGGTGTCACAAATGCATGAGCAACTATCGATAAGGAAAGTAAAATACAACATCTTTCTGAAATACAGTGGCCAGGGAATAAATAATAAAAATGCTGAAAAGAAATACACTAGCTGCGGGTTGTCTCGAACAATGCAGCTCACCGAGTCCCAGAGTCATCCATGCTACTACGCCCAGTAAGCTGCTAGAGGTAAATATGCGTGTGCAACAAAAATGCACAGAAGTGTAGTATGAGTACGTAATGAACGTGTACTCAGTAAGTATCCCGCCTAATCTCGAAGGAGTAGAGACGAGATGGACAACTTTGACACTCACTAGAGGTCAATTAACAACATTCTAGAAATGCGAGGAAAATCATGGATTTATGAAGTAGTTCAAATTCGCGAAGCCAGAAAACAGGTAAACACCTTCAACTATTAATCAAGGGCTTCCAAGGTTTATTCTTTATTATCTTATCAATTTATATCAACACACAAAGGGCCAAATCCACATTTACAATTCTCAAGCGACAATAACATGCGCAAATCACACTGAGGTGACGGCCCGATCCAACAGGAATGTAAATTGTGCACTGTAGAGGGTCGAGCGGCCCGAACCAATAGATGCATCTATTTAATCTGCTGAGGCGTTCGGCCCGTTCCATAAATAAACACATACCCTGCTCGCGAATCATGCATGCGATGCAGGTACACATAAGGATACATGCTCAATCAGTCAATTAAGAACTTATCGGGGAATATTTATCCAAATAAAATCGATTCTCCTTTAACAAATTTTAAGAAATGAAGTTTAATCCTTTTAAAAATTTTTCTACTAATTCAATGTGATTAAAGCAATTCAAGCTATCAAAGGGTTCATAATTAATCCAAGTATAACATGCTGATGGGTCCTAACTGCACGGACAATAGCATAATAGTAGCTACGCACGGACTCTAGTCACCTCATGCGTACGTAGCCCCCACATATAGGAGCACATAATCAATTATTTCACCTATGGGTAAATTCCTCCTCACAAGATTAGAAAGGAGACTCACCTCGCTCCGAAGACTCATAACCGGCACTCTACATTCTTCCGAAGGCTTGAACCGACGCACAAATCTCCAAAACTAGCCAATGCTTATACAAATCCATTAAAAGGTACTCATTATAATCCAATTTATAACAATTCCTAACCCCGATTGGAAAGTTGACAAAAATGCCCTCGTGCCCACGTGCCCGGAATCCGAAATTTTTTGAAGATAAAGATTACCCATGACATTAGGAACTCAAATATATAATTTTTGCTAAATTCCATACTCAATATCGTGGTCAAATTCAAAGAAATGTAAATTTCTAGGTTTTCCACCAAAACCTTAAATTTATATAAATTTCAATGTCTAAATACGTACATAAACTTGTATTTAACTCAAAACCAGTAGAAATCACTTACCTAATGCTTGGTGATGAAAATGACGCTCAAAAGTTGCTCCAAATCAGCTCCCATGGAAGAAAACTTAAGTGAAATGAGACAAAACCCGATTTTAAAAGAACACTGCCCAGGCGACCCTCCTATGCGATCGCATACATTGTCCCGCGATCACATAGGCAACTATGCTACCTCCCAAATTTGCACTGTGCGATCGCATCAATGGACATGCGATCGCATAAGGTCCAGCCTTTCTCCTTCGCGATCGCATTGCACCTCCTGCGATCGCATAGGCCCAAATTCCAGCTCCCTCCCCCTTACCCTATGCGATCGCAAACCTTCTCATGCGATCGCATAGAGTAAAAACCTGTTGCACTTATACCAGAAACCAGCAATCGTCACAAGGCGAAAATCAATCCGTTAACCATTCGGAATCCACACGAGGCCCCCGGGACCCCAGCCAAACATACCAACCAATCCCAAAACACATTACGGACTTGCTCGAGGCTTCAAATCATATCACACAACGCTAAAATCATGAATCACACCCCAATTCAAGCTTTGTGAACTTTAGAATTTCAAACTTCTATTTCTGATGTTTAAACCTGTCAAATCACGTTTGATTGACCTAAAATTTTGCACACAAATTATATTTGACACTACGGACCCACTCCAACTTTCGGAATTGGATTCCGACACCGATATCAAAAAGTCAACCTCCGATCAAACTTCTCAAAAACCTTCAAATTTCTATCTTTAGCCAAATGGCTTCAAAATGGCCTACGGACCTTCGAATTCACTTCCAATCGCGCTCCCGACTCCAGAATCACCATAGGGAGCTACTCCGAGTCTCGGAATCCCAAAAGGACATCGATAACACTAAAATGCTCTTCAAGACAAAATTATGAAATTCCTTCTAAAATGCCAACTTCCACAATAGGCACCAAAACGCTCTCGGGTTATCCAAAACCCGATACGGGCACATGCACAAGTCCGAAATCATCGTACAAACCTGCTGGAACCTTCAGATCCCGATTCCGAGGTCGTTTACTCAAAATTCCAATCCTAGTTCATTTCTTTCAACTTTAAGCTTCCGAAATAAGAATTCTCTTCTCAAATTGACCCGAGCTTCCCGAAATTCAATTCCGACCACGCTTACAAGTCATAACACTTGAAATGGAGCTTCTCATGGCCTCAGACTGCTAAACGACTCTCTAGGGCTCAAAACAACTAGTCGGGTCGTTACATTCTCTCCCACTTAAACATACGTTTGTCCTCGAACGTGCTGAGAACTGCATTGGAGTGGTCTGAAATCGCTGTTTAACTTCTCATGCACCTTCCCGTGCTATCACAATTCAGTTGAGCACATTAGCTCGATCAATTTTGAAGATATCCTCTTTTATTCAAGCAGATACGCCTCAAAGTCAAATTCTAACATCCGGAACTAATGCTAGGCCTGATTCCAACATACGATCACCATATCAATCACTATACGCTGTGCTCAAGCATGACTGCATAACTTTGTGGAATTCACACTTTGTATTACTTACTCATAGGACCACAATGACTCTTTTTCTGATCAACTTAGTCAAAATCCTACTAATCTGATGCTCCCATTGCACCCCATGACTTATACAGGTCTTACTCTAACCTTTACCATACCGCCACGACGGAGGAGATGTACCGACATTCATAATCAACTGCTGAGTCAACAAAACATTAGGTCTATACTCCTGACAAAACCTTCACCTCATTCTGAACCCAATAATGGTCTTATCTCCATAACGTACCTTATATAGCTAGATTGCACAGAATCCTAGATCAGAGGATCTCGTTTTATCCGATACAACTGCTCAGGCAATAAGCCACCCCAGAAATTGTTAAAATCTCATATGATGCTACCATGCGCCAATAGGCCTCCAATTCAAATGTAATGCAAAAGGAAAATGAACTCTGGGAGGCAGTACCTAACTCCCGCACTACTACGGACTTTCCTTAGAAAATAGGAAGGAGAACATAAAAAAATAGCATATAGAAATCTATACTCACATCACACTATTTCGGTGTGCAACCCGATCCACACAGCATAACCATGGCGGCGTGCCACCCGATCCTCACAACATAACCATGGCGGCATGCCACCCGATCCAAATAACATACCCATGACGGCGTGCCACCCGATCCACACGTAGAACTCACATAGGGAGATACACATCGAGCTAAATTGCTCATTACAATGAATTACGAAATCTCGGTCACAGGCACTCTAAGTGTATAGTTCCATTCCATGGGGAACACATAGCGCCATAAGCTACAAAACTCAAGCACAACTGAGGTGCGATATACAAATCTGAATCCCAAGAGCCATCTTGCTCACAATACATCATTTCCACGCTGATACTCAACACACAAGCAATTTCTTAAGCCGTCTCACAACTCACACGGCACAATGCATCACTACGTGAAATATCTTCCAATGAAATAACACCCCTGACTACTCCTCCCTAAGGAGTGCACTACTGAAATGAACACAACTGGCCTGATATAAAGCCCTATTCATATGTAAATCAATCCACTGATCTCAAGCCGATTTCTGATTGCACCAACTTGGCTAATGACCTTTCAAAGGTCCATAGTAACTCACTTTTCCTCATAACACATAAGAACAACCTTCATAACCGGAGCAACCTCCTCAGTTCATAACCCAATAAAAAAAGTGCCCTCCAAGCCTAAATTCTCAAATTAATGATATTACCACAATCCTCATACTTGGTTCAAATCTTTAGTCAATCAAGTGACTACATGTCACACTTATACAATCTTCCCATTGGACATGCTCCAAATATCTTCTGAAATAAATAACGGGTCCGTACATTTAAACCACTAGATGCACTAACACTGAAAAGCGATCAAGAATCCTTAACCAGGATGCAAAGCCTTTTTTCAAAAAGCACCAATTTCAGGTGACACTGATGACAATACCACTTATTTTAAACATCGAGACTACTTTCCTGCCCATCTGAGCTTGTGACATCCTTGTCCATAATGAATTGCAGCTTGATTCTTATTTCAAATTCCATACTACTCACTGCACCCAACGTGCCAATATATGATAGGACATGCTTTTCATTAAAACTCTGGAACCACTAACAGGTTAACATTTAATCATATGAAAACTTTTCATTTAACTCACTTCAGGAGATCCATATTATCACATAGGTGAATTCTCATAATCGTAGAATATGCAAATCCGTAAGTAGTGGTCTAAGCCACCATAGCCCTTCCAGAATTTGCTCCCACATAACAAGCCATAACAGTAGAATGCTTCAGAATAATATCAATTACGGCGGCTGACAAGCCTCATGTGCACCGCCAAATATCACTTACATAACTTAGTCACGCTAAAAGAGCTGATCTCTACCACCAACATGCCAACTAAAATATGGCTAACCAACCTATCTTCTTTCGATTCACCCCACTTACCTTAGAAATAATACGAATTCCATCCAACACATAACATGCTCCATCTACACTCATCTCGAGTGGCCTCGAGTCACGAGACCATGCTGTCTCAAATCCCATGAACTATTTCATATCTCTCAAATGCTACACCATAAGTTAACATGTCATAGAACATTCTGGGCACCTTCTCATAAGCTGCTACAAAGCTTTATTCTTAACTGCACTTATAGGCTCGAAATCATTAGGTACCACACTTTATCATTTGAGTTCCCTTAGAACCATTGCTGAGAGCCACCTGCTCTGACTTGGCCCCGAATATAATCAACTCCATGATTCTCAACGGAGGACCCGACAGAATCACTCCCCAAGTCTGAACATGGGCCAATCAGGCAAACGATAGCACACCTTTAATAATTCATTTGCTCAATTTACCACTTATGTTCCTTTCCCGTAGCTGAAATAACCCATCAATATACTAATCACCAGAAACTTCACAAGTAGTTAACCATACAACCCAATCATAGATGGTGGGACTCTCCCACTTAGCTCGAAACCACTATTACAAAACTCTGGAGTTCACCGGGATTCTTAATCTCTTATTGACATAACCTTGCGCAATCAATTGCTAGCATTCTCGCTATCTTACTGTAGAAACCCAATTTGATACTCTAAATCAATAACATTCACACAACAGTTCCCTTGCTGCATAACCCGTAGAACTCTTCGCAGAAGCCTCGCCAACCACGCGACCGCTAAACTACTCACAAGGAATAACCCTCCTAAGTCCAAGCTCACTCCCTATCTGTACCAGTCCATTTACCCCTCATGGAAACCCATTAAATGCGCGACAACATCCTTCCACTTCAAATTCATGCTACATCTTTCTTCATTTCAAGCAGTTTCTTTCCGTCATACCAAATCTCCTGTCGCATAACAACCCCATACTTCAAATTAACTCTACAGACTTCCATTTCCTGTCGCTAAAATCCCGGATCCTTCCAAACTATCCTTAGGCGCGTAGTCATCCTATTACTAGGCCCTATACAGCTCCGCCACTCTACCACTTTGGGCAAACTCACTCCTTCAATCAACTGTTCGGCCTGCGCTCCCTAAGCCTGGCCTTTTAGAAGTTTAAAACTTCGCCTGACACTTCCCACATGCCTTTCTCATCTTTTCCTGCCCAGTCGTTGTCTTAATAAAATTTATCTTCATAGAACTCGAATCCATAATTTGCTACTAACCCCAAACTTTTCTGAAGGTCATCTTTATTAAACCGTCAACATCTTGAAATACTAATTAAATATAGAACCAGCGTACCCTGCGATATCTGATAGTTGTATCTCCAATACTATTTCACAATATCTTGCCCCAAAGGCGAATTGTAGCAGATCATACACCGACAAACTTAAAACATTCAATTGGGACAACAGTACCCCCATATAGAGGAGAACTCCACCACGCTTTCAATTACCAGGTTTCATTACTTCCACCAGTCCCAATCTGACCATCCTTAATTTGATTGACTTTCCCCTGCCGGAAATAAAATGTTGAATCCCTTTGATTACACACTGAGTAAACCTTCCTTCAATTCATTCAGTGCACCGACACGTGGGCAATCGCCCTACCATCACAACAACACTGCAGAATAATCGCTCATAAGCATTATGGCAACCCGTGCCTAGCCTCAAGGCTCTTAGAAGTTCTGTTACTGAGCTAAAACAATATAATATCCCTCCATAATGCGACTATAACAGTCCAATCAATTATACCAGGAAAATCATCCCGCACCATATTTGTAGTGCCATTACAATCCTTCAATTTTTTGATTTATAACAAGAGCTCGCGTCGTATAAGATTGAGTGGGAAGGAATTAAAGGCATAAGCCTCAAAGGAATCGAACCGCACGATAAGGAAATCAAGAATGGAAGTACTCCTAACAGCCCTGTAGCCTCCCGAGGATAAGTACAGACGTCTCCGTACCGATCCGCGAGACTCTACTAGACTTGCTCATGACTCATGAGACTGACGGGAACCTAGTGCTCTGATACCATGTTGTCACAACCCAAAATCCACTAAGGGTCGTGGTGGAGCCGGATACCTCTGTCAGGCAAGCCAACTAAATTATCAATTAAATTCTCTTTTAATACCTTTGACAATCCAAGGTTTTTCCTTCCATTTTTTTCATAAATAAAAGATCATTACTTGAATTCAAATTTAAATAATGACAATTAGTACAATCCTTCGAAAACCATCCCAGAAACTCGGTGTCATAAGTGCATGAGCAACTATCGATAAGGAAAGTAAAATACAACATCTGTCCAAAATACAGTGGACAGGAAAAAAATAATAAAAATGCTAAAAGGAACTACACTAGCTGCGGGTTGTCTCAAACAATGCAGCTCACCCAGTCCTAGAGTCATCCATGCTGCTACGCCCAGTAAGCTGCTAGAGGTAAATATGCCTGTGCAACAAAAATGCATAGAAGTGTAGTATGAGTACGTATCCTGCCTAATCTCGAAGGAGTAGAGACGAGATGGCCAACTCCGACACTCACTAGAGGTCAATTAACAATGTTCTAGAAATGCAAGGAAAATCATGGATTTATAAAGTAGTTCAAATTCGCGAAGCCAGAAAATAGGTAAACACCTTCAACAATTAATCAAGGGCTTCCAAGGTTTATTCTTTATTAACTTATCAATTTATATCAAGCCACGAAGGGCCAAATCCACATTTACAATTCCCAAGCGACAATAACATGTGCAAATCACACCGAGGCGACGGCCCGATCCAACAGGAATGTAAACTGTGCACTGCCGAGAGTCGAGCGGCCCGAACCAATAGATGCATCTATTTAATCTGCCGAGGCGTTCAGCCCGATCCATAAATAAACACATACCTTGCTCGCGAATCATGCATGCGACGCAGGTACACATAAGGATACATGCTCAATCAGTTAATTAAGAACTTATCGGGGAATATTTATCCAAATAAAACCAATTCTCCTTTAACAAATTTTAAGAAATGAAGTTTAATCCTTTTAGAATTTCATCTTCTAATTCAATGTGATTAAAGCAATTTAAGATATAAATGGGTTCATAATTAATCCAAGTATAACATGCTGATGGGTCCTAACTACCCGGACAATAGCATAATAGTAGCTACGCACGGACTCTCGTCACCACGTGCGTACGTAGCCCCCACATATAGGAGAACATAATCAATTATTTCACCTATGGGGTAAATTCCCCCTCACAAGATTTGAAAGGAGACTCACCTCGCTCCGAAGACTCATAACAGACACTCTACATTCTTTCGAAGGCTTGAACCGACACACAAAGCTCCAAAACTAGCCAATGGTTATACAAATCCATTAATATATGCTAAGGTACTCATTACAATCCAATTTATAACAATTCCTAACCCCGATTGGAAAGTTGATAAAAATGCCCTCGGGCCCACGTGCCCGGAATCCGAAATTTTTTGAAGATAAAGATTACCCATGACCTTAGGAACTCAAATATATAATTTTTGCTAAATTCCATACTCAATATCGTGGTCAAATTCGAAGAAATGTAAATTTCTAGGTTTTCCACCAAAACCTCAAATTTATATAAATTTCAATGTCTAAATCCGTACATAAACTTGTATTTAACTCAAAACCAGTAAAAATCACTTACCTAATGCTTGGTGATGAAAATGACACTCAAAAGTTGCACCAAATCGGTTTCCATGGAAGAAAAATGAAGTGAAATGAGCCAAAACCCGATTTTTAAAAAAAAACTGCCCAGGCGACCCTCCTATGCGATCGTATACAGTGCCCCGCGATCGCATAGGTCAACTATGCTGCCTCCCAAATTTGCATTGTGCGGTCGCATCAATGGACCTGCGATCGCATAAGGTCCAACCTTCCTCCTTCGCAATCGCATTGCACCTCCTGCGATCGCATAGCCCCAAATTCTAGCTCTCTCCCCCTTTCCCTATGCGATCACAGACCTTCTCATGCGATCGTATAGAGTAAAAACCTGCTGCACTTATACCAGAAACCAGCAATCCTCACAAGGCGAAAATCGATCCGTTAACCATCCGGAATCCACCCGAGGCCCCCGGGACCCCAACCAAACATACCAACCAATCCCAAAACACATTACGGACTTGCTCGAGGCTTCAAATCATATCAAACAATGCAAAAATCATGAATCACACCCCAATTCAAGCTTTATGAACTTTAGAATTTTAAACTTCTATTTGCGATGTTTAAACCTATCAAATCTCGTCCGATTGACCTCAAATTTTGCACACAAATCATATTTGACATTACGGACCTACTCTAACTTTCAAAATTGGATTCCAAATCCGATATCAAAAAGTCAACCTCCGGTCAAACTTCTCAAAAACCTTCAAATTTCTATCTTTAGCCAAATGGCTTCAAAATGGCCTATGGACCTTCGAATTCACTTCCGATCACGCTCCCAACTCCAGAATCACCATACGGAGCTACTCCCAATCTCGGAATCCCAAACGGACATCGATAACACTGAAATGCTCTTCAAGATAAACCTATAAAATTCTTTCTAAAATGCCAACTTTCACAATAGGCGCCAAAACGCTCCCGGGTTATCCAAAACACAATTCGGGCACACGCCCAAGTCCGAAATCATCATACAAACCTGCTGAAACCTTCAGATCCCGATTTCGAGGTCGTTTGCTCAAAATTCTAATCCTAGTTCATTTCTTTCAACTTTAAGCTTCCGAAATGAGAATTCTTTTCCCAAATCCACCCCGAGCTTCCTGAAATTCAATTCCGATCATGCGTACAAGTCATAACACTTGAAATTGAGCTACTCATGGCCTTAGACTACTAAACCACTTGCTAGGGCTCAAAACAACTGGTCGGGTCGTTACACCAAGATAGCATGGCAAGGTGATAACCAGTCCATCTACAATATAATATCGAAGTCAACCATGTCTAAAAGCAACAAATCTACATGAGTCTCAAGACCCCAATCACCATGATACAAGAACGATGGACTTGATCGACCACAATAGAATCACCCACCGGTGTAGACACATAAACAGGAATACTCAATGCATCACTAGGCATGACCAAGTACGGGGTAAAATAAGATGACACATACGAATACGTAGACCCTGGATCAAACAACACTGAAGCTTCTTTATAACAAACCAGAATCATACTAGTAATAACTGCATCTGAAGCCTCAGCCTCGGGCCTGGCCTGAAGAGCATAACATCGGGGCTGGGCCCTACCACTCTTATCTACCTCTCATGCACCGAGTAGCTCTGGCGGTCTGAGCTACACCTCTAGGACCTCTACCTCCACCTCTAGAACCTCTACCCCCACCTCTAGCTGAATGGGCGGGCTGTGGAACACATGGTGCTTGAACCATGGCACGAGAACCCTGATTCTGAGAGCTACACGTTGCTTGAGGGCAAAACCTAGCAATGTGACCCGTGTCACCATAAGTGTAACAAGCCCTTGGCTGCTGATTTTGCTGACCTTGTCGACCTAAATTGTGAGACTCCATGTTTTTTTTCTCGTCTCTTACGTAATATACGTAACGTGGCATGGTTATATTAGGTATATATGATTGGGTATAACATCACACTGGTCACATGTTATGTTTATGAGTCAAGAAAGTTGCGAAATAAAGGTCGGCAAAAGTTATCTGTAAATTTATCTAATAAATTTGTCCAAATTTTAGGTCTAATGTATCAGATCCTTTCTCCCAATATGTAAAGAGTTATGAGACCCACAACCTATCAAATCGAAGGTCTACGAGTCTAGTTTTCAACCAAAAAAAACCTCACATCAAACGGACATTGGAGTAAAAATTATGACTGTTTTACCCGGACTATCGAGGCTGAAACCGGGTCGCGAACTGGGTCGGGTCAAACAAGTGGTATAAGTCGGCAAACTCGACTTTGAAGACCTCAAAACATTTCATTTCGGTCCCAAAACAGTGAGCAAGCTGAAGAGAGGGTTCCATGGTGTTCTTGAGTGATTAAGGTGCGTTTTTAATGATTTTTACCGTTAAAGTTTGCCCCTGTGCCTAGAAAGTGATTCTCTACGCTTTGCAATCGTTTCCCCCTTCTATTAGCTATGTTTGGAGCTATTTTTGGAAGATAGGAAGTTGTGGTTCTTGCTGGTTCTTCAGGATTTATACTTGTTTTGTCAAGGTAATCATCTTGGGACTCTTTTTGATCGTTTTAACAAAGTTTTACGGACGTTTCGTCAGGTTAGGGTCATATGGCGAATCTGCCGATTTGAACTCAATTATGAACTGTTTATAGGTGCGTATAAGCTGCATACATATAGTGTTTTTGAAGCTTAGGATGCAAGGAACAACTTTCGTGTAGGAACTACAGGCATTCGGACGTTCGTTGGAAAGGTATGTTAAGGCTAAGCTCCGTTATTCATTTTTGCACGAATTCTTGGAAATTCCTAAGACGACAAATGTGATATTTTACTATTCTAGGACTACAAAGACCTTCTGTGAAAGGCATTGGGATGATAGCTGAAGTATTTTCATGATTCTATTAGGTTGATATTCCACTCGTTCGGTTAAATAGGGTATTCGACATCTATATATGTCATTTTGTCGGCTTTCTTATCTATATATATGAATTCTTATTCGTCTTTGGGTTGTGTGGCTAAACAAAATAAAAGCCTTTAGTATTTGCGATCAGTCATTCTTCCTTGTTAAATTTTATTTTATAATCTCTAAAGTGACACGTCGATTTCCAAAAAATCTCAAATATAAATTCTATGTTTAAACTATTAAAACACTTTATTTTTGAAATACTTTCTTTTACTAATTATCAAGAAATCAGGTATAAGGACTAAGTGAAGCACCTTTAACTTTTTGTGAACATATTAGAGTTAAGTTATATTTCTAAAAGTCGAGTTAAGTTTTCAAGCTTAATAAAAAAAATGTGAGGTTCCACGAGATAATTGTAAGCGATACGAAGGTGATTATGAGATCATGAGAATAAGTGCACCAATGAGCCAAGATTGGCTAAGTTCTTGTTATGGCCTATTATGTGCATTCAAAATTCATATCATACATGGCATATTATGCATGGACTTCGAGCTATAATCGGAGGTAAGGGGCCTATTTGCCGGAATGACTATATGTATTGTACAGATGGCCACGGGTTAGCAATATGATACCGGTTAGCTACCGGAAGAGACTGCCATTGCTAGCATTTGGTTGGGTGTGTCATGCATTTGTATCAATATATATGTATTCACGACATATGATTACACGAGCATACCATGCATATTTGATTATTATGAGGTCGGATGTCGGTCATGGAGGCTATCAGAGTTTCAGTGTTAGGTGGTATCTCTATTACTTTTTCTTACCAGCTGTGTATGATTCTACTTTCGGCCGGACATACCAGTACATTTTTATTCGTACTGATGTCCCGCTGCCTGGGGACACTGCATTTTTTGTTTCGTGCATGCAGGTCTAGGTAGGGACTCTGATCGACCCCTCTGCTAGGATTTAAGGGTTCAGCTATGAGTTGGTAAGCTCCACCTCTTCCTGGAGCTGTCATAGGATGGCTACTTTTCTTGTACAATTTGGGTATTGTCGGGGCCTTATCCCAATAGTTCTTGTGACACTCTTAGAGGCTATTGTGGACACAGTATTCTGGATTTCTTTTTGCAGCTTTTAGTCTCCAGCCCATAAGCTTGGCATGTATATATGTGTGTAGACATATATGTCTCAAATCGTGGCCTCGTCGGTCAGCTAGTACTTTATTATTTTGGCTTGTCTACCTTGTTTTATATGGCTTATTGTCATTCAGGTGATGACCTTAATCATCCAGGCTTAGTATTTCAGATGTTGTGTTGCCCGATCTATTGGGCCCACAGTTTAGTTAGCTAGTATGTTTGGTGGCTAACTCGATCGAATACAGTATCGAGTGCCAGTCGTGCCTCCCCTAGTTTGGGGCGTGACGAACTTGGTATCAGAGCAGGTCGTATCCCAGGGAGTCCACAAGCCGTGTCTAGTAGAGTCTTGGTTATGGGTGTGTTGTGCACCACACTTATAACCAGGAGGCTACGAGGCATTTAGGAATGTTTATGTTTTTTTTCAATTAATAGATCGTGCTATAGAGCAAATTTATAAGAACATATGAAATCTAAATCGTGCTTTGTGTTTCTTATCTAACAGGCTACCTTCACTCAGGAGATGGCACATCGAGAGATAGGTATGGATCCGTGGGAAGGTACCAGTCGTTCCCCACTGGGTCAGAGGGATAGATTTCCCTTAGAGGCACACAATGAGTCTCCAGTAGCCCTAGTTTCAGCTTCCTCAGCACTTGTTGGAGCCCAGGGAGATGTAGTACCCCAGCCTCACCAGTTTTATTAGTACTTGAGGCAGCTAGAGACACAGGACCTCCAACACATGTTGTACCCCCACCAGAGACCGGGGATCAGGGGATGAGGGAGGCAGTTCAGTTGCTGACTAGTATGGTTTCTATTCATGAGCAACAGCTAGAGTCGTGAGCAGATGCCCGGAGAGATCGGCCAGGAAGCTCGACGGTACGAGTGTTTCTTCACTTGGCCCCTCCATTATTTACAGGATCCAGTTCCATAGAGGATCCCCAAGACTTTATAGACAATATGTATAAAGTATTGAGGGTGATGCATGCCTCCGTCACAGAGGTTGTGGAGTTGGCTTCTTTTCGACTACGTGATGTAGCTGTCCTATGATATGAGGCATGGGAGATATCTAGAGGACTTGATGCTCCGCTAGCAGAATGGGAGGACTTCTCTGAGGTATTTTTAGCCCATTATTTGCCACGGGAGGTTCGGGAGGCCCGTCTTGACCAGTTTCTTAGCCTGAAGCAGGGGGATATGAGTATAAGGGATTATAGCCATAAGTTTAATTCTTTGGCGAGGTATGCACCAGATATCGTACGTACTATGAGAGCTAGAGTTAATCATTATGTTGATGGTTTGGGGGATCATCTGATTAGAGACTGTAGGGGCATCCCTATCGGATGATGTAGATATTTCTCGCATACAGGCTTTCGCTCGGACTACAGAGGACCTTTCCCTTCAGATTTGTGATACTCGTAGGGATAGGGAGCAGAGTAAGAGGGCTCGTACTATAGGGACTTATAGGGAGCCACGGAGTGATTCTAGGCCCTCACTCCATCGATATCCACCTTGGTCAGCAAGTAGTTTCCCACCACAGATGCAGGGCCAGCGGTTTGATCATTGTATTCAGTCAGGACCGGGGCAGAGTTCAGGCCAGCCCGATGGCCGTCGATAGGAGCGTTCCGCACAAATGAGACAAAATACTCCTCCATGTACTCAGTGTGGTAAGCTGCACATCGGGCAGTGTAGACAGGGTTCTAATGCATGTTATCATTGTGGGTAGACAGGACATTTTATTAGTCGGTGCCCGGGGTTAGGCAAAAGTGCATCAGCTCAGCCTTCAGGATACGCAGCAGCCTCTTCGCCCTCAGTCCGTGCTCCCCGACCAGGTCCACAGTCTACTCAGGGTCGTGGTAGGGGGAGAGGTAGAGGAGACACCTCGGTTTCTAGTGGTGACCAGAACCGCTTTTATGCACTCACAGGCCAATAGGATTCAGAGGCATCCCCAGATGTTGTCATAGGTATATTAACAATACATTCCCATGCCATTTATGCATTTATAGATCCTGGCTCTACATTTTTATATATTACTCCATTTATTGCTGGTAAGCTTGACATGAGATCTGAGTCGTTGCCACAGTCAGTTGAGGTGTCTACGCCAGTTGACGACTCTATTGTGGCTAATCATGTCTATCGAGGTTGTACAGTGTTAATTAATGATCGTCCAACCTCTGTTGATTTAGTTTAATTGGTTATGCTAGACTTTGATGTTATTATGGGTATGGATTGGTTGTCAGCTTGTTATGCTAATATTGATTGTCATGCAAAGTTGGTCCGATTTCATTTTCCTGGTGAGCCTGTCCTTAAATGGAAAGGTAATGCAGCCATGCCCAGGGGTAAGTTTATTTCATACCTTAGGGCTCAGAAGTTTATTGCTAAAGGTTGTAAATAACATCTAGTTCATGCCAGGGATACAGATAAGGCGCCAGTGACTCTTCAGTCGGTTCCTATTGTGAATGAATTCCCGACGGTATTCCTTGACGAGCTTCCAGGAATTCCCCCTGAAAGGGAAACCGATTTTGCTATAGATTTACTTCCTGATACGCAACCTATATCCATTCCTCCCTACAGAATGCCTCCTACAGAGCTAAGGGAATTGAAGGAATAACTAAAGGACTTGCCCAACAAGGGCTTTATTAGGCCAAGTACATCCCCATGGGGTGCCCTGGTGCTCTTTGTTCTAAAGAAAGATGGCTCCTTGCGGATGTGTATTGACTACATGCAACTAAATAAAGTTACTATCAAGAATAAGTATCCTCTTCCACAGATTGATGACTTTTTCGACCAGTTACAAGGTGCCAAATGCTTTTCGAAGATCGACTTGCGATCTGGTTATCATCAACTACGAGTCAGGGATATTGATATCCCAAAAACAACATTTAGGACGAGGTATGGCCATTTTAAATTCCTTGTCATGTCTTTTGGGCTTACAAATGCCCCAGCAACCTTTATGGATCTTATGAACCGGGTATTCAAACCATTCTTGGATGAATTTGTGATTGTGTTTATTGACGACATCCTGATATATTCACGATCGGAAGCCGAGCATACAGACCACTTGCGATCTATATTGCAGACTCTCCAGGACTACAAGTTATATGCTAAATTCTCTAAATGTGAATTTTGGTTAACTTATGTATCTTTTCTTGGTCATGTTATTACCGGTGATAGTATCAAGGTTGATGGCCAAAATATTGAAGCTATGATGACTTGGCAGAGGCCTTTGAATCCGACGGAGGTTCGTAGCTTTTTAGGCTTGGCAGGGTATTACCGAAGGTTCGTGGAGAGATTTTCCTCTATCTATGCACCATTGACAAAATTGACACATAAGGGATCTAAGTTTTAATGGACTGAGGCATGTGAACAAAGTTTTCAGGAGCTAAAGAAAAGGCTTACGACGGCACCTGTCTTGACTCTTCCGGATGGCACCGAGGGTTATGTTGTATATTGTGATGCCTCGAGGATTGGCCTAAGTTGTGTTCTTATGCAGCATGGTAAGGTTATCGCGTACGCCTTCAGACAGTTGCAGAAACATGAACAGAACTATCCTATGCACGATCTTGAGTTAGCCGCAGTTGTCTTCGCCCTAAAGATTTGGCGGAATTATCTATATGGGGTTCATATTGATGTTTTCACCGACCACCAAAGCCTTCAGTATTTATTTAAACAGAGGGAGCTAAACCTACGACAAAGAAGATGGCTAGAATTACTAAAGGACTATGATGTTGATATTTTATAGCATCCCGACAAAGCTAATATTGTTGCTGATGCCCTTAGCCGGAAGTCCATGGGCAGTCTAAGCCATGTTAAAGTTGATAAGGTCAAGATGACCAAATATCTATGCCAGCTAGCTAGTTTGCAGGTGTGTTTGGTAGATGCAGAGGGTGGACGCATTCTCATTCAGAATACGGCAAAATCTTCTTTTGTTACTGAAGTGAAAGAGCGACAACACGAGGATCCCGAGCTTATAAAACTGAGGTAAACTATTCCACAGAAGCGACAAACTTTAATTGAGCTAACTGGAGATGGAGTCCTTAGATACCAGGTCTGCTTATATGTACCGACAGTCGGAGAGCTCCGCCCCAAGATTCTTTCGGAGGGCCATTATTCTAGATATGCAGTTCACCACGGAGCGACAAAGATGTATCGGGACCTTCGACAGATCTATTGGTTGAATGGAATGAAAAAAGATATCGCGGATATGGTAGCCCAATGTCCCAACTACCAGTAAGTTAAAGCCGAACATCAGAAGCCTGGAGGCCTAACTCAGTATATTGAACTTCCATTATGGAAATGGGACATGATAAATATGGACTTCATCACTGGTTTTCCTCACACTCCATGGAGGTATGATTCTATTTGGGTAATTATTGATAGGCTTACAAAATCTTCTCATTTCCTGCCAGTCAGGACGACATATTCAGCTGAGGATTATTCCAAGCTTTACATTCAAGAGATTGTTCGCCTTCACGGAGTGCCATTATCTATTATCTCTGATCGAGGGGCTCAATTTATAGCACATTTTGGAAATCTTTTCAGAAGGGTCTAGGCACGCAGGTAAATGTTAGCACCGCTTTTCATCCGCAAACTAATGGACATGCAGAGCGTACTATTCAGACAGTTGAGGATATGTTACATGCATGCGTGCTAGATTTGTTGGGATGATCATCTACCTCTTATTGAGTTCGCTTATAATAATAGCTTCCAAGCTAGTATTCAGATGGCCCCTTACGAAGCACTATACGGGCGAAAGTGTAGGTCGCCGATCGGTTGGTTCGAGGTCAGGGAAGCAGAGTTGCTAGGTCCTAATTTAGTTCATCAAGCAATGGAAAATGTAAAACTAATTAGAGACCGGCTGCATACAGCACAAAGTCGGCAGAAGTCTTATGCAGATATTCGACGACGAGACTTAAAGTTTGATGTAGAAGATTGTGTTTTCTTGAAAGTATCGCCTATGAAGGGTGTCATGCGATTTGTAAAGAAGGGGAAGCTCAGCCCCAGGTATGTTGGACCGTATAAGATTATTCGGAGGATTGGTAGGGTGGCGTACGAGCTTGATTTGCCTTCAGAAGTGGAAGCAGTCCATACCGTGTTTCATGTATCTATGTTGCGGAAGTGCATTGGAGATCCTTCACGTATTACACCCATTGAGGATATTCACATCGCTGAAGACTTATCTTATGCAGAGGTACCAGTAGCTATTTTAGATCGGCAGGTAAGAAAGCTTCAAACTAAAGAAGTGGCTTCCGTGAAAGTGTTATGGCGAAATAACAACATCGAGGAAATGACCTGGGAAGCTGAGGAGGAAATGAGGACGAAGTACCCCTACCTATTTAAGACTTAAGGTGAGTCACATTTAAATAATTGGCAATTATTTCTTTACACCAACTTAATTGGATTTTGAATGACTTGAAAGTGCAATTTAAATTTCTTATTGCGAGATAGCTATATGAAGCCTAGTAGTTGGAATCTTCAGCATTTGATTTATGCTTTGCAAATGAAACAAATATATCCTCGCAAATAATGTATTAGCGGAAAAGAAATGAAACTAAGGAATTGACTTGACCCATTTGCGGACGAATGTTCTTAGGGGGGGAGACTGTGAGACCCCATATTTTTTTTCTCATCTCTTATGTAATATACTTAACATGGCGTGGTTATATTAGGTATATATGATTGGGTATAACATCAAACTGGTTACATGTTATGTTTTTGAGTCAAGCAAGTTGCGAAATAAAGGTCGGCAAAAGTTATCGTAAATTTATCTAATAAATTTGTCCAAATTTTGGGTCAAATATATCAGATCCTTTCTCCCAATATATAAAGGCTTATGAGACACACAATCTATCAAATCGAAGTTCTACGAGTCTAGTTTTCAACCAAAAAAACCTCACATCAAACGGACATTGGAGTAAAAAGTTATGGCTGTTTTACCCCGGACTGTCCAGGCTGAAACCGGTTCGCGAACCGGGTCGGGTCAAACAAGTGGTATAAGGCGGTAAACTCGACTTTGAAGACCTCAAAAAATTTCATTTCGGTCCCAAAACAGTGAGCAAGCTGAAGAGAGGGTTCCATGGTGTTCTTGAGTGATTAAGGTGCTTTTTTAATGATTTTGACCGTTAAAGTTTGCCCCCATGCCTAGAAACTCATTCTACGCTTTGCAATCATTTCCCCCTTCTATTAGCTATGTTTGGAGCTATTTTTGGAAGATATGAATTTGTGGTTCTTGCTGGTTATTCAGGATTTATACTTGTTTTGTCAAGGTAATCATCTTGGGACTCTTTTATGATCGTTTTTGCACAGTTCTATGGACGTTTCGTCAAGTTAGGGTCATATGGCGAATCTGCTGATTTAAACTCAATTATGAACTATTTATAGGTGTGTATAAGCTGCATATATATAGTTTTTTTGAAGCTTAGGACATAAGGAATAACTTTTGTGAAGGAACTACAGGCATTCAGACGTTCGTTGGAAAGGTATGTTAAGGCTAAGCTCCGTTATTCATTTTTGCACGAATTCTTGGAAATTCCTAAGACGCCAAATGTGATATTTTACTATTCTACGGCTAGAAAAACCTTCTGTGAAAGGAATTGGGATTGTAGCTGAAGTATTTTCATGATTCTATTAGGTTGATATTCCACTCGTTCGGTTAAATAGGGTATTCGACATCTATATATGTCATTTTGTCGGCTTTCTTATCTATATACATGAATTCTTATTCGTCTTTGGGTTGTGTGGCTAAACAAAATAAAAGCCTTTAGTATTTGCGATCATTCATTCTTCCTTGTTAAAGTATATTTTAAAATCTCTAAAGTGACACGTCGATTTCCAAAAAAATCTCAAATATAAATTCTATGTCTAAACTATTAAAACACTTGATTTTTAAAATACTTTCTTTTACTAATTATCAAGAAATCAGGTATAAAGACTAACTGAAGCACCTTAAGCTTTTTATGAACATCTTAGAGTTAATTTATATTTCTAAAAGTCGAGTTAAGTTTTCAAGCTTATTCAAAAAATGTGAGGTTCCACGAGATAATTGTATGCGATACGAAGGTGATTATCAGATTATGAGAATAAGTATACCAACGAGCCAAGATTGGCTAAGTTCTTGTTATGGCCTATTATGTACATTCAAAGTTCATATCATACATGGCATATTATGCATGGACTTTGAGCTATAATCGGAGGTAAGGAGCCTATTTTCCCGAAAGACTATATGTATTATACAGATGGCCACGGGTTGGCAATATGATACCGGTTAGCTACCGGAAGAGACCGCCATTGCTAGCCTTTGGTTGGGTATGTCATGCATTTGCATCAATATATATATGTATTCACGACATATGGTTACACGAGCATACCATGCATATTTGATTATTTTGAGGTCGGATGTCGGCCATGGAGGCTATCAGAGTTTCAGTGTTAGGTGGTATCTCTATTACTTTTTTTACCAGCTATGTATGATTCTACTTTCGGCCTTACATACCAGTACATTTTTATTCGTACTGATGTCCCCGTTGCCTGGGGACACTGTGTTTTTGTTTCGTGCATACAGGTCCAGGTAGGGACTCTGATCGACCCCTCCGCTAGGATTTAAGGGTTCAGCTGTGAGTTGGTAAGCTCCACCTCTTCCTGAAGCTGTCATAGGATGGTTACCTTTCTTGTACAATTTGGGTATAGTCGGGGCCTTAACCCGATAGTGCTTGTGACACTCTTAGAGGCTATTGTGGACACAGTATTCTGGGTTTCTGTTTGCAGCTTTCAGTCTCCAGCCCATAGGCTTGGCATATATATAT
>MU750305.1:59326-75387 GCA_026770625.1 Nicotiana glauca | reverse complement strand
TATATATATGTGTGTAGACATATATGTCTCAAATCGTGGCCTCGTCGGTCAGCTAGTACTTTATTATTTTGGCTTGTCTACCTTGGTTTATATGGCTTATTGTTATTCAAGTCACGACCTTAATCGTCCAGGCTTAGTATTTTAGATGCTGTGCTGCCCAATCTATTGGGCCCACGGTTTAGTTAGCTAGTATGTTTAGTGGCTAACTAAATTGAATATAGTATCGAGTGCCAGTCATGCCTCCCCTAGTTTGGGGCATGACATAAATGACCGCCTCGGAAACTGTAAAGTGGCGGTGCACTGATAGGAGCTGGCAGTGCACTATAGGGCTGCTGATTAGAATAGTGCATATGAGAACCACGGCCACCTGAGGCACAATGAGAAACCTGGAGTGCTGACTGGAAGGGCCTAGGAGAATGACCCTTATCATACAAATCTCTGCCTCCAGACGAGGCACCACTGAATCTCCCTGATTGACGGGGTCTCTTGTCTGCCTTGTGACCACCCCCTGTGATAATACCATCTCAACTCTCTCAGCCCACATTGGCCGACTCCTAGAAGGATATCTCGCTCCCAGCCTCTCTAGCCATCTAGAGACGAATCGGCTGAATAAGACCATCAATAACCGTCTCACTCTCTCTCTCAGTGGGAAGTTGCGAGCCAAATCAATGAACCTTGTCTCGTACAGGGTGACTGTCATGGATCCCTGCTAGAGATGCTCGAACTACCTCCGATAGGCCACTCGCTGGGTAATAGGGAGAAACTTCTCCAAAAATAGCTGCATGAACTGATCCCAGGTCAAGGATAGCAACCCTGCTGGTCTAGCTAATCTATAATCCCTCCACCTAGTCTTGGCGGATCCAGACAAGAGAAATGTAGCGAAATCAACCCCATTGGTCTCAATGATACCTATGTTCCGAAGCACCTTGTGGCAGCTATCCAGATAATCTTGAGGATCCTCGGTAGATGCACCGCTGAAAGTAGTAGTGAAGAGCTTGGTGAACCTATCCAATCTCCATAAAGCATCGATAGACATAGCTTCTCCACCAACGGCCTGGGCTACCACATCCGGCTGAGCTGCTCCAACTAGCTGAACTGCTGGAGTCTGAATCTGGGGAGCTACCTGCTCCAGAGTATGAGTAGTAGAAGTCTGGGCTTCCCCCTAGCCTGAGAAGTGACTAGTGCTACAGGAAGCAAGCCTGTACGGGTGACACTCTCCATGAGGCCCACCAATCGGACCAGAGCATCCTGAAGAACTGGGGTAGCAATAAACCCCTCTAGGACCAGAGCTGGGCCCACCGGAACTGCTGGGGCCGGAGCCTCGTCGTCAAAATCAACCTGAGGCTCTGCCACTGGTGCTGCTGCTCGGGGCTGAGCTTTGCCCCTACCTCGGCCTCTAGCACGGCCTCGCCCTCTGCCCCTAGTGGGTATTGCTGCTGGAGGCTCGGGCTGCTGAGTGGTAGATGAGGAAGCGCGTGTTCTCGCCATCTGCGAAAGAACAGAGTAGAAATTCAATTAGCATTGAGAATTCAAGTCGCACGACAAGAAAGAATAAATGTGAAACTTTTCCTAACTTTGTAGCCTCTAGGGGATAAATACAGACGTCTCTGTACCGATTCCTCAGACTCTACTGAGCTTGTCCGTGAATTGTGAGACCTATGTAACCTAGAGCTCTGATACCAACTTATCACGACACGGATTTCCCACCCTCGGGGGTCGTGATGGCGCCTACTCGAAGAAGCTAGGTAAACCACAAATAATAAACTCCTAACTCCTTTATTTTAAATCCTTTTATCAATCATAACAACAAGTGTTAGATATTTAATTAACAGCAAAAATATAAAATTTAAAGCGGAAGACTTAAATTAAATAAGCTGAACAATATTGTGGAAATAAACATATGCCTCTACCCAAGAACTGGTGTCACAACACCCACAGACTACTAAGGGAACTAAATACAACTGTTTGAAAGAAATATAACACTGTTTGTCTCGAATATATGAGATAACAGAATGAAATATAAGATTTAGGAGACACCGGGCCTACGGACGCCTGCAAGGCTATCTCGATCTCTCGGTGGACAGAAGGCTGGCACTCGAGCTACTACTTTGCACCAAATGCTACTCCGGGATTTGCACACATTGCAGAGTGTAGTATCAGGACAACCGACCCCATGTGCTGGTAAGTGCCAAGCCTAACCTCGGTGAAGTAGTGACGAGTCTAGACCGGACCACCATATAAACTTGTGCAGTTATATATATATATATACACACACACACACACACAACGAAAATAGAGATACAGAGATAACCAACCAATATGGGAGAGGGAGCATGCTCTGGGAAAGATAAAAACTCCGAGTAAAAGTCATCAGGTAACGAAGGAAACAACATAACTCAGACATCAATAAAGAATCAGAAATCAATAAGTGCACGGCATCACCCTTCTTGCTTTTACTCTCTTCCTTACCAAGCAATGATATAATAAAAATGTGTACGGTATCACCCTTCGTGCTTTTATTCTCTTTCCTCACCAAAGAAATTATATGATAAAGTGTGTACGGCATCACCCTTCGTGCTTTTACTCTCTTTCCTCACATATAATCAATTGAATCGACACAGAATGGTACATCGTGCGGCACAGCATCACCCTTCGTGCTTTACACTCTTTCCTCACAATAACAAACAATGCACGACATCACCCTTCGTGCTTTAACACTCTTCCTCAACCAAACAACAATCACAAACAAGGGGCAAGGGAATAAACAAAATAATAATAGAAATCCCGGCAAGGGAACACAATTAAACAATTAAATCCCGGCAAGGGTACAACATCAATAATCTCAACATTCCGGCAAGGGAGATAATTCACAAACCAACAATAACCCGGTAAGGGAACAATTTAATAACTCTTTCTCTTTCTTTCACTTTTATTTCATAACTCACTTTACCACTTGAGCCAATGTTTCTCGATGTTTATAGGTCACAATTTCCTTCCACAAGCTTTTCACAACAATTAGGAATCATCACTAAGGCATGAAAGATACAACGAAATCAAGATATTCACAATTTAAAGACTCACGGTCATGCTAGACACCAACGTATAGATACTCTCACCATGCTTATACGTCATACATGACAACTGATGACCATTTGGGTCATCACAACATTGCACGTGTACTACATTTTTTTTTGTAGAATACATATATCATATACTAAATAACTAATGCATATATATTTGAAAACTATTTGATTTAACGAAAAAGGGTCTGATATATCTTTGTACTATGGTAAATTGTTTAAAATTGTCCCCTGCTATACTATTGGGCCATAAAAGTCCCTACTGTCCAACTATCCTAACAAATCTGCCCTTACCTATGAAACAAAAATACACAGAAGTGTAGTATGAGTATGAAAACAATGTGTACTCAGGAAGTATCTCGTTTAATCTCGAAGAAGTAGAGACGAGATGGTCGACTTCGACACTTACTAGTTATAACAACTCGACCGGTCGTTTTGAGTACTAGCACTCTGTTCAGTAGTTTGAGGCCATGAACAACTTCATTTTGGGTATTATGACTTGTACGCGTGGTCGGAATTAAATTTCGGGAAGTCCAGAGTTGATTTGGGAAGAGAATTCTTATTTCGGAAGCTTAAAGTTGAAAGAATGAACTAGGATTGGAATTTTAAGTAAACGACCTCGGAATCGAGACCTAAAAATTCCAGTAGGTTCGTATGATGATTTCGAACTTAGGCGTATGCCCGGATTGGATTTTGGATAAACTAGGAGCATTTTGGCGCTTATTGTGGTAGTTAGCATTTTGGAAAAAATTTCATAAGTTTGGTTTGAAGTGCATTTCAATGTTATCAATGTCCATTTGGGATTTTGAGACTGTGAATAGCTCTGTATGGTGATTTTGGAGTTGAGAGCGCGATCGGAAGTGAATTCGGAGGTCCGTAGGTCATTTTGAATCCATTTGGCTAAAGATAGAAAATTGAAGGTTTTTGAGAAGTTTGACCAGGAGTGGACTTTCTGATATCGGGGTTGGAATCCAATTCTGAAAGTTGGAGTAAGTACATAATGTCAAATATGACTTGTGTGCAATATTTGAGGTCAATCGGACATGATTTGATAGGTTTAAACATCGAAAGCAGAAGTTGGAAAGTTCAAAGTTCATAAAGCTTGAATCGGGGTGTAATTCATGGTTTTAGCGTTGTTTGATATGATTCGAGGTCTCGAGCAAGTCCGTAATGTGTTTTGGGATTGGTTGGTAGGTTTGGTTGAGGTCCCGGGGGCCTCGGTTGTATTCCGGGTGGTTGACGGATTGAGAAATGGATTTTTAAGAAGGTTGAGTTTGCCGGTTGCTGGTATTTCCGCTTCTGTGGAAATGGAACCGCAGAAGCGGTCCCGCAGAAGTGGAGAGGGAGACGCAGAAGCGGAAGAGAGGATTTTAGGGAGGACCGCAGATGTGGTCAAGGTTCCGTAGAAGCAAAACCACATATGCGGTAGTTTGGTCGCAGAAGCAAAATTGGGCTGGAGCTTTGGAGCTGCAGAAGCAGAATCGCAGAAGCGGACCCAGTGTCGCAGGTGCGAAAAAGGCTGGAGGCAGAGAGTTGTTTTAAAAATCAGATTTTGGCCATTTCTCTCACATTTTTCATGGCTTGGACGATTCTTGGAGGATTCAAGAGAGGAGTTCATTCATCAACGATAAGGTAAGCTAATCCCACCTATTGTGAGTTAAGTACATCAATTATGCATGGATTTTAGCATGAAAATGGGTAGAAAATTGAGGGCTAGAGGAAGATCTAGAAAATTTGTGTTCTTGAATTTTGACCACGATTTTGGATATGGAATTGAGAGAAAATTATATATTTGAGTTCCTAAGGTCATGGGCAAAGTTTATCTTCAAAAAATTTTGGATTCCGGGCACGTGGGCCCGTGGTCATTTTTGTCAACTTTTCGTTCGGGGTTAGGAATTGTTATAAATTGGGTTGTAAAGTATAATTGAGCATATATTAATGGCTTTGTATGATCGTTGGCTAGTTTTGGAGCATTGTGCGTTGGTTCAAGTCTTCGGAAGCATGTAGAAATGCTGGTTATGGATCTTCGGAGCGAGGTGAGTCTCCTTTCTAATCTTGTGAGGGGGAATTTACCCCACAGGTGAAATAATTGATTATGTGCTCCTATATGTGGGGGCTATGTATGCACGAGGTGACGAGAGTCCGTGCGTAGCTACTATTATGCTATTATCCGGGTAGTTAGGACCCATCAGAATAAACCTTTGTGGCTTGATATAAATTGATAAGATAATAAAGAATAAACCTTGGAAGCCCTTGATTAATTGTTGAAGGTGTTTACCTATTTTCCGGCTTCGCGAATTTGAACTACTTTATAAATCCATGATTTTCCTCGCATTTCTAGAATATTGTTTATTGACCTCTAGTGAGTGTCGGAGTTGGCCATATCGTCTCTACTCCTTTGAGATTAGGCATGATACTCACTGAGTACACGTTGATTACGTACTCATACTACACTTCTGTGCATTTTTGTTGCACAGGCATATTTACTTTTAGCAGCTTACTAGGCGTAGCAGCATGGATGATTCTGGGACTAGGTGAGCTGCATTGTTCGAGACGACCCGCAGCTAGTGGTTGTTCCTTTCAGCATTTTTATTATTTATTCTCTGTCCACTGTATTTCGGACAGATGTTGTATTTTACTTTCCTTATCGATAATTGCTCATGCACTTGTGACACCGGGTTTCTGGGATGGTTTTCAAAGGATTGTACTAATTGTCATTATTTAAATTTGAATACAAGTAGTGATCTTTTATTTATGAAAAATGGAAGGAAAAACCTTAGATTTTCAAAAGTATTAAAAGAGGATTCAATTGATAATTTTATTGGCTTGCCTGACAGAGGTGTCCGACGCTACCACGACCCTTAGTGGATTTTGGGTCGTGACACTAGTGGTCCAATAATGATATACTATTAATGTGAATAATCATGGATTTATTAAGAATGACGGAAATTTCAAGTAAGTCACGAATAGGTGAAAGTTCCTTTTTTATATTAAAAGTCTCCGGATTCATAATCCATTAGTTTTCAATTATCTTAAGTCAGGGAGAGCAAATATTAATCTCAAATAATCTCAGGGCAAGCAATACAAGCATGCGCAAATTATACCGAGGTGTATGGCCCGATCCAACAGAAAATAAATTTTGCACTGCTGAGGGTCAAACGGCGCGAACCATAAATGCGTCTATTACCCTGCTCGTGAATCATACATGCGATGCAGTCAAATATAAATAAAAACAATAATCAGTCAATCAAGAATTCATTAGGAAACAATTATCCCAAGAAAATCCAATTATCTTTTAAAAATTCAAGAAAATGAAGTTTAATCTTTTTAGAAATTCATTTACTAATTTGATGTGATTTAAGCAAATTAAATGTCAGTAAGTTTACAAATAATCCAAGGATAGCGTGCTTTTTGGTCCTAGACTATCCGGACAATAGCATAATAGTAGCTACGTACGGACTCTCATCACCTCGTGCGTACGTATCCCCCACAAATAGGAGCACATATCCATTAATTCACCTATGGGAACAATTCCCTCTTACAAGGTTAGAAAGGATAATCAACTCGCTTCGAGGATCCATAACCGGCATTCCACGTTACTTCGAATACTCATACCGATGAATAAAGCTCCAAAGCTATCCAATACTGATACAAATCAATTAATATATATTAAATTATTCATTACCACCCAATTTATAAACATTCCTAAACCCGATCAAAAAGTTGACAAAAATGCCCTCGGACCCACGTGCCCAGATTTCCAAAATTTTCGAAGAAGAAGTTTATCCATAGCCTCACCAACTCAAATATATAATTTTCTCTTAATTTCATACTCAAAATCGTGGTCAAATTCCAAGAATATCAATTTTCTAGGTTTTCCCTCAACCCCAAGTTTTCTACAAATTTCCATTTCCAAATCCATATATAATCATGTATTTAACTCAAAACTAGCATAAATTACTTACCTCATGCTTGATTGTGAAAATGGTACCTCAAAGTTGCTCCAAATCGGCTCCAATGGAAGAAAATGGGGTTGAAATGAACCCAACCCACGATTTAAAAGGACCTCACTGCCTCTAGCATTTCCGCACATGTGGTCTCTTAACCGCTTCTGTGGTTCTGTAGGTGCGGCTCTCCCACCGCTTCTGCGATTAATCCTCCAGCCCTTCATTTTCTGTTCTGCGACCTCTCTACCGCAGATGCGGTCCCGCATCTATAGAATGACCGCATCTACGGTCTTTTCAATAACAGCCCAAAACCGCATATGCAGTTCAATTCCTCGCTTCTGCGATGAACCCTCCACAGAAGCGGTTATACCAGCAACCAGACCCCTTCAGCTATCCAAAATTCCAATTTCTATCTGTTAACCACCCGGAATCCACCTGAGGCCCCCGTAACCCTAACCAATCATACCAACCAGTCCCAAAACACGTTACGGACTTGCTCGAGGCCTCAAATCATATCGAACAATAATAAAACCACGAATTGACCTACAATCCAAGCTTTATGAACTTTAGAATTTTAAACTTCTATTTTCGATGTTTAAACCTATCACATCACGTCCGATTGACTTTAAATTTTGCAGACAAATCATATTCGACATTACGGACCTACTCCAACTTTCAGAATCAGATTACAACCCCGATATCAAAAATTTCACTTCCGGTCAAACTTCTCAAAAACCTTCAAATTTCTATCTTTAGCCAAATGACTCCAAAATGACCTGAGGACCTCAGAATTCACTTCTGATCGTGCTCCAACTCCAGAATCACCATACAGAGCTATTCACAGACTCAGAATCCCAAACGGAAATTGATAACACCTAAATGCACTTCAAGACAAACTTATGAAATTTCTTTCAAAATACTAACTTCCATAGTATGAGCCAAAATGTTCCCAGATCATCCAAAACCTGATCCGGGCATACGCCCAACTCCGAAATCATCATACGAACCTGCTGGAACCTTCGAATCCCTATTCCGATATCCTTTAATCAAAAAATCAATCCAAGTTAATTCTTTCAACTTTAAGCTTTCGAAATGAGAATTCTCTTCCCAAATCAACTGCGAACTTCTCGAAATCCAATTCCGACCATGCGTACAAGTGATAACACCTGAAATGAAGCTGCTCATGGGCTCAGACTACTGAACGACGCGCTAGGGCTCAAAACGACTGGTCGGGTCATTACATTCTCTCCCACTTAAACATACGTTCGTCCTCGAATGTGCTGAGAACTGCACTGAAGTAGTCTAAAATCATCGTCTAACACCTCATGCACCTTCCCATGCTACCACAACTCAGTTGAGCACATTAGCTTGATCAATTCTGAAGATATTTCCTTTTATTCAAGAAGATAAGCCTTAGAGCCTAATTCCAACATCCAAAATTATATGCCCGACCTGTTTCCAACATACGCTCACCGTATCAATAACTATACGTAGCCCCAAAACACGACTGCATACCTTAGTTGAATTCACAACTTGCACCACTTTACGCATAGGACCACAATAACATTCTTTGATCAATTTAATTGAAATTCCACGAATCTGATGCTTCCACTGCACCTCATGACCTACATAGGTCTTGCTCTAATTCTTACAATACCGCCAGGACGGAAGAGATGTGTAGAAATTTATAGCCGACTACCGAATCAACAAATCATTGGGTCTATACCACTGAAAAGAACCATCAGCTCATTCTGAACCAAATAATGGTCTTAGCTCCTTAATATACTTCATGTAGTCAGATTGTATTGATCCTAAATCTAACGATCTCGTCTCACCCAGTACGAACTACTCAGGCAATGAGCCACCCCTCAAAAGTCTCATATAATGCTACAGTGTGCCAATAGACTACCATATCGAACGCGATATAAGGAAAAGCAAACTTTGAGAAGGAAATTCAATTACACCGCTCGCGAATCATACATGCGATGCGGTCAATATAATTTAACTGTCACGCCCCAAACTAGGGGAGGCACGACTAGCACTCGATACTGTATTCGATCGAGTTAGCCACTAAACATACTAGCTAACTAAACTGTGGGCCTAATAGATCGGGCAGCACAATATCTGAAATACTAAGCCCGGACGATAAAGGTCATGACTTGAATAACAATAAGCCATATAAACCAAGGTAGACATACCAAAATAATAAAGTACTAGCTGATCGACGAGGCCCGATTTGAGACATATATGTCTACACACATATATACATGCCAAGCCTATGGGCTGGAGACTGAAAGCTGCAAAAAGAAACCCAGAATAATGTGTCCACAATAGCCTCTAAGAGTGTCACAAGCACTGTCGGGATAAGGCCTCGACTATACCCAAATTGTACAACAAAGGTAACCATCCTATGACAGCTCCAGGAAGAAGTGGAGCTTACCAACTCACAGCTAAACCCTTAAATCCTAGCGGGGAGGGGGGGGAGGGGTCGATCAGAGTCCCTACCTGGACCTGCACGCACGAAACAAAAATACAGTGTCCCAGGCAACGGGACATCAATACGAATAAAATCTACTGGTATGTAAGGCCTAAAGTAGAATCATACATAGAAGGTAAAAAAAAGGTAATAGAGATACCACCTAACACTGAAAATCTGATAGCCTCTATGGCCGATATCCGACCTCATAATAATCAAATATGCATGGTATGCTCGTGTAATCATATGTCGTGAATACATATATATATATATTGATGCAAATGTATGACATACCCAACCAAATGCTAGCAATGGCGGTCTCTTCTGGTAGCTAACCGGTATCATATTGCCAACCCGTGGCCATCTGTACAATGCATATAGTCTTTCGGGCAAATAGGCCCCTTACCTCTGATTATAGCTCGAAGTCCATGCATAATATGCCATGTATGATATGAACTTTGAATGCACATAATAGGCTATAACAAGAACTTAGCCAATCTTGGCTCATTGGTACACTTATTCTCATAATCTCATAATCACCTTCGTATCGCATACAATTATCTCGTGGAACCTCACATTTTTTTGAATAAGCTTGAAAACTTAACTCGACTTTTAGAAATATAATTTAACTCTAAGATGTTCATAAAAAGCTTAAGGTGCTTCACTTAGTCCTTATACCTGATTTCTTGATAATTAGTAAAAGAAAGTATTTCAAAAATCAATTGTTTTAATAGTTTAAACGTAGAATTTATTTTTGAGATTTTTTGGAAATCGACATGTCACTTTAGAGATTTTAAAATACACTTTAACAAGGAAGAATGACTGATCACAAATACTAAAGGCTTTTATTTTGTTTATCCACACAACCCAAAGACGAATAAGAATTCATATATATAGATAAGAAAGCCGACAAAATGACATATATAGATGTCGAATACCCTATTTAACCGAACGAGTGGAATATCAACCTAATAGAATCATCAAAATACTTCAGGTACAATCCCAATGCCTTTCACAGAAGGTCTTTCTAGCCGTATAATAGTAAAATATCACATTTGGCGTCTTAGGAATTTCCAAAAATTAGTGCAAAAATGAATAACGGAGCTTAGCCTTAACATACCTTTCCAACGAACGTCCGAATGCCTGTAGTTCCTTCACCAAAGTTGTTCCTTATATCCTAAGCTTCGAAAACACTATATATATGCACTTATACGCACATATAAACAGTTCATAATTGAGTTTAAATCGGCAGATTCACCATATGACCCTAACTTGACGAAACGTCCGTAGAACTTTGTAAAAACGATCATAAAAGAGTCCCAAGATAATTACCTTAAAAAAACAAGTATAAATCCTGAAGAAATAGCAAGAACCACAAATTCCTATCTTCCAAAAATAGCTCCAAACACGGCTAATAGAAGGGGGAAATGATTGCAAAGCATAGAGAATGAGTTTCTAGGTACGGGGGCAAACTTTAACGGTAAAAATCATTAAAAACGCACATTAATCACCAAGAACACCATGGAACCCTCTCTTCAGCTTGCTTACTGTTTTGGGACTGAAATGAAATGTTTTGAGGTCTTCAAAGTCAAGTTTACCGACTTATACCACTTGTTTGACCCGACCCGATTTGCGACCCGGTTTCAGCATGGGCAGTCCGGGGTAAAATAGTCATAACTTTTTACTCCGATGTCCGTTTGATGTGAGGTTTTTTTTGGTTGAAAACTAGACTCATAGAACTTCGATTTGATAGGTTGTGGGTCTCATAACTCTTTATATATTGGGAGAAATGATCTCATACATTTGACCAAAAGTTTGGAAAAATTTATTAGAGACATTTACTATAACTTTTACCGACTTTTATTTCGCAACTTGCTTGACTCCAAAACATAACATGTGACCAATGTGATATTATAACCAATCATATATACCTAATAGAACCACACCACATTACGTATATTACGTAAGAGAAGAGAAAAAAAAATATGTGGTCTCACAGTAACAAACAACCCGCTCGCGAATCACACATGCGATGCAGGCGCACAGCTAATATAAGCTTTCCTTACATAAAAAAATAGGAAAACAAACACATAAGAATGGACACGAAGGACTGCACTCAACATCACTCCACTGCAGAGTGCAAACCAATCCACACATAGATCTCACATAAGGAGATGCACATCGAGCTAAATTGCTCATTACAATAAAATGCCAAATTTCGGTCACAAGCACCCTAAGTGCACAATTCCATCCCTGGGGAGACATATAGCACCATAAGCCACAAAACTCTAGCACAACTGAGGTGCGATATACGATCTGAAATCTCAAAAGTCGTCCTACTCATATAACTTCATTTCTACGCGGATCCTCAACACATAAGCAATTTCTCAAGCCATCTAACAACTCACACGGTGCAATGTATTGCTACATGAAATATCTGACAATGAAATAACACCCTGACTACTCCTTCATAAGGAGTGCATATACACATCTGCGGTCTTTTCACTGACAGCACAAAACCGCATCTGCGGTTCAATTCCTCGCTTTTGCGAGGCCTCTTCTGCAGTGAACACTCCGTAGAAGCGGTTACACCAGAACCAGACCCCTTAAGCTATCCAAAATTTCAATTTCAATACGTTAACCACCAGGAATCCACCCGAGGCCCCCGGGACCCCAACCAATCATACCAACCAGTCCCAAAACACGTTACGGACTTGCTCAAGGCCTCAAATCATATCGAACAACGCTAAAACCACGAATCGACCTCCAATCCAAGAATTATAAACTTTAGAATTTCAAACTTCTATTTCGATGTTTAAACCAATCAAATCACGTCCGATTGACTTCAAATTTTGCAGACAAGTCATATTCAACATTACGGACCTACTCCAACTTTTGAAATCGGATTCCAACCCCGATATCTAAAGTTCCACTTCCGTTCAAACTTCTCAAAAACCTTCAAATTTCTATCTTTAGCTAAATGACTCCCAAATGACCTACGGACCTCCGAATTCACTTCTGATCGCACTCCCAACTCCATAATCACCATACGGAACTATTCATAGACTCAGAGTCCCAAACAAACATCGATAACACTTAAATGTATTTCAAGCCAAACTTATGAAATTTCTACCAAAATAATAACTACCACAATTGGCGCCAAAACGCTCCCGGTTCATCCAAAACCCGATCCGGGAATACTCCCAAGTCCTAAATCATCATACGAACCTATTGGAACCTTCGAATCCCAATTCCAATGTCGTTTACTCAAAAATTCAATCCAAGTTAATTCTTTCAACTTTAAGCTTCCGAAATGAGAATTCTCTTCCCAAATCAACTTCGAACTTCCCGAAATTCAATTCTGACAACTCGTACAAGTCATAACACCTGAAATGAAACTGCTCATGGCCTCAGACTACTGTACATTATGTCATTTAAATATGTTGTATCGAATATTACTATTTATTATTTTCTAATGTTATAAAAACATACAATCTACTGAATCGGTTTATGCGAGCGATTGTATAAGTACCATACTGATAATTATCATTTTCAAACATGGTAGTGCTATTATTAGCACTAAATTTTCAAGATGTGCCAAAACGTAGCAGTTTAAAAAGTGTAGCTGTATGGATCAAAATTAGATCAGAGAAATTTAGCACGCGAAAACATAAGTCCGAGGTCGAATAGGCCGAGGTCAGACAGGCTAAGGTCAGATAGGCCATGTTCTGATAGTCACCAATTGGCCAAGGACGAACAGGACAAGGTGGGATAGGTCGTGGTCGGACAGTCACCAATTTGCCAAGGTCGGATAGGCTGTGGTCGTAGAGTCACCAATTGGCCGAGGTCGGACAGTAATAATTAAGATCGAGGTCGGACAGTCATAAATAGCTAGTTTTCTTAGGAATACTCAAAAGGAATATTCTACCGAATATTCCCTCTAAATTGTACTTTTTTTAGGATTTTCTATGGATACCCCCTTAGNCTCTCTCTCTCTCTCTCTCTCTCTCTCTCTCTCTCTCTCTCTCTCTCTCTCTCTCTCTCTCTCTCTCTCCCTCTCCCTCTCTTTCTAGAAAAATGTAAACACACCTCTCTAAAGAGATGAGAGGATATGTGATCACATACCTTCATAAGATCCAAAAAGGGTCCTAAGGTTCTTGTATTTGTCTATCCTTCATCTTTATCAAATGAAAGAAGATCCGACTCACTCAAGATCGGGTGAATCTTTTCCTTTATTTACATTTTATTACCACTTAATGTTACTTAATGCATTTTCCTCTATGCTATTAAATCTGGCCATAATCGCCGTCAACATTTACACTCGATTATGTTTTTCTATTCATCTTGCTCATCTCGGATCTAGAGTTAATTATCTTTAATTAAAATTTACCCCTTCATCTTCTTTGATTGATTTGTTTAAAAAGGTTCCGATATCTTTTGAGTCAAAAACTTTGGCGCCGTCTGTGGGAATTTTCTAGTTAAAATTTTAGTTTCCTTTAGATCTAAAATTCAATTCCAACTATGGAGCATCTTCAGGGAAGCCAAACAAATTTAATTCACCAACTTAAGTGGTTGTTGAGTATAGTCTCTGCAGGTATGAAACACTGCTACTTGCTGTGAGCACGTGATTTTTGCCACGCTTAAATTATTCCTACAAAATTCATTAGAATTAGGATTTTTCTTTTTTGAATTTTAGGAATTAATTGCATGATTGTGTGTTAATTGTTTGCATCTTGTTTGTGCATTTGAATTAGCAAAAAATATAAAAATATGTTGCATTTAACATTTGGGATTTAACTTTGCATTTTATGGTTAGTTAGAAATCATTTGTTTTATAAAATGGAAAAATTACAAAAAAATAGCTTAAAAATGCACTTTTAATTCTAGCTTTGATTTTGTCAAGGTTTTTTTGTTAATTAATTTTTTTTAATCATCATTTTAGGTTTAATTAGTTTTTTAGTTAGTCAAGTTTTCTAGGAATTAATTTCAATTTTTTGTTAATTTTTGAAAAGGAAAAGAGGGAATTAATTTGTTTTGAAATAGGAAAAGAAAAGGAAAATAAATACAAGGGAAATAAATTTTGGGCCATTTAATCGGGTTCCTCTCCCAGGCCCAATCATGCACAAATCTCACCCCAATCAGCCCAATCTACAAGACTAACCCGGCCTGCCCCCCCCCCCTCCCCTGTATCCAAAAACGACATCGTTTCGGTCAATTAAATCTAGACCATTCATCCTCTTTAATCCAACAGTCCCCAATTGACCCTACTTTAACATAAAAATGTCTGAAATTGGAAGAAACCCTAGAGACCAACCCCTCTTTCTCATACACATCTGTCCCCGCCGGCTCCGCCTCACGCCGCTGCCGAAAATCGCCTCACAACGGCGGCCGGCGTCTAATAACGCCCAGATTCACACCATCCCCTCTCCTTCATCTCCCCTTCCCATATCCATCATCGTTTTCCTCCAAATCCCAACCAAACGCCCTAAATCTGCAAAACCCTAACTTCCATCTCCGCCGCACACGGCGGCGCCGTGTCCAAATCCCACAATATGAACATCCTAGTATCTCCTCCAACCCCACATCACAAATATCCAGACTCCGTCCCTCAAATCCTATTGAAACTTCTCAAATATCAGATCAAACTCCAGTCAAAACCTTACGTTCCCCCAAACCTCGCTTTCTTCATGACGGATTCTTCCTCAGATGCACTCGAGTCTCACCAGAGCTGATAGATTGTTAAAATTAAATGGGGAGCAAAATCTTAGGGTTTTTAATGAGTAAGTTTCCTTTACTTTTTTCTTCATTATTCAAAGTAGTTGTTTCTTCATGTTTGTCTTCCTTTTCTGATTAGCTAATGTAGAGTTTGATTTTATTCATTCTCAATTCATCTGAACCAATGTTTGAGTGCGTGGGTCTGCTTCTGATTGGTTTGATCTTATTTTAATCAATAATAATAATTGTTTCATTTGTTAATTCAGTTAGGGTTAAGTGCTTTATATTTGGGGTTTCAGCATGTTGTAGTTTAGTTTAAATGTGTTCTACTTCATTAGGTTAACTGATAATAGTTTTAAGTTTTCATGTGCAAGTAAAGCCTATTTCGATGAGTTTGATTTTGTGTTTTAACCCTGCAATTTAATTTAGTTGTCAAGTGAATTCCATTGATAGGTTTAACTTCATAATTAGTTTAATCTGTCCAACTATTTTGATTTTAGGGGACTGTTTGATTGTAAACCTTGAATTTAACCCTGGTTAAGTGGATTATTGGTTATAGCTGATAGTATCTAGGTAGGGTAAAAGGGTCTGGTGTTTAGTTGAGATAAGATTAGTAATTTCAGGGGCAATCAAGGGTAGTTTGGGCTCTTAAACTGGGTTAGTTTGTTAAGGCTCAGTAATTTCAGAATAGAAGTGAGGGTAGTATAGGTATTCCAAAGGTAGAAAACAAAGCTAGAACACAATAGGTTCTTCTAGAATAGGGATTTAGTGTAAAGTTTTAGTAATTTAGTGCAGTGACTTGAGAAACAAGTCAAAACCTTAGGACTAGTAAGCAATTTCTGA